>CAWUFW010025198.1:0-48605 GCA_963921515.1 Calotriton arnoldi
AGCTCCATGTAGGCCAGACAGCCATGCTGAGTGTCCTCCATGCGCACACCGCGCTGTTGACTCAGCTGGTGTCGTTCATGGAGGACATCTCATCGGGCATGTCTGACCTACAGAGGGGCAATAGGTCCATGGACTCCTCCCTGACGGCAGCAGTGTCCCTCCTCAAACGGTCCCTCACCCCTCCTGCCTCTGCTCCATCCACACTCCCCAGCACCTTACCCATCCCAAGCACACACACACCGGCACAGGCATACACCAGCACACACACATCCAGCACACTGACACACACGCCAATGACAAAACGCACACGCACGCACATTCAGGGGACTGAAGCCAGACTCACAGGGGATGGGGCCCTGGAACACACACACGCATCCACATGCACTGCGCAGTCCTCAGTTCCCTCTCCCTCCAAAGCACCCTCCCTTGCCTCACCTGCAACCCCAAAGTCACAGCAGCTCTTCCTCTGTGACCTCGGCCTCTTCCCCACCGATGAAGCTGCTCCAGCATCCCGGGGGAAGAGGAAGCACACCCACACGGAGCAGAGTGCCCCTCGCCCCTGGACACCCTCCCCCAGGCGCAGACGGACTGAGGCCCCCACCCGCAAGTCCCCCCATAGTCCTAAGAGCAAGACCCCGCCACCGCCCTGCAACTCAAGCATCAGGTCTCCTTCCTCCATCCCTCAGGCCCCCACTCCACAGGTGCCCCCACCACACCCTGCCCCAGGTTCCCCCACCCACAGATATACCATCCCCAAGAGGCTCCGGCCTTCTCCCCCTGCCACTTGCTCTCCCAGCACCACACCCCCCGCTGCGCTTGTCTGTGCCACTGATGTGGTGAGGGTGTCCTCCCCCTCTGTCCAACCCACCTTGCCTGTTCCCCATTCTCCTCCCCTGGAGGTAGGCACTGCAGTGGAGTCCACTACCGCCCTGTCTGACTTGGGCACTGCAGTGGCGGACCTGTCCACTCCATCTGCAGGGTCCACTGCAGTTGTGCCGGCACCCACGACATCTGAGTCATGCCCCCAGTTGTGCCGGCACACACCATGTCAGACACCTCCACTGCAGTTGTCAGTGTCTCTCCAGCACCCACAACCCCTTCCCTGACTCCCCCTGGTGAGCCCTGATCCTGTCCCTGCGGTGCCTGGCCTGACCCCCCGGTTGCCCCTCCTAGTGGATTGTCCCTGGTTTTGTGCAGGCATGCGTAGGGTGACATCTGCCAGTGTCACCCTGTTTGAACTTTGACAATGGACTGGCCATTGGCCTTTGCTCTTTTTTTCTGGACGTCGTTTTCATTAAACACATATGCTGAATAAAGCAACTTTCTTTTCTCTAGTGCTCATGCTTCAGATGTACATGTTGTTGGTGCTGCTAACCATGCCCTTGCTGCAGTGATGGTGATATCTGGTCTCATGATTATGAAGTGTTACTGTGCAGGAACCCATGTGGTCCAGGGGGAATGTGTCCTATCATGTGGTGTATCCATGTCATCCATAGCAGCATCTGAGGGTGTCATGTGTTCAGTATTTGGCAATGGGATTTCCTACTTACATTAGCAATTTCATATCTGTGGCTTCCACCCCTGCACATCTGTTGTGCCTGCCATTGTTGGATTTGTCTACTTCCCTGACCGTGTTGCCATCTCCACTGCGCATGCAGGTTTGGGCATCAATGGGGAAGGACTCATCCGTGTAGTCAGTGCAACATTGCTATACAAGTGTGTTGGATCTGTGCTGATGATTCCGTTGGCACATCCATGACCAGGCTGATGTGACGGGAGCCCTCATTTAGTGCTAATTGTTGATTGTGTGACCAAGTGCTCAGCTGACATGATGGGGCCCTACTGAGGCAACATATGGCACAGCTTTCCTCACACAGGAGTGGAGTCCCCTCATGGCAGTGTGTACACGTGTGACATTGCCTGCGCCCAAGGTGTGTGTTGTATGTGCATGTCTGTGTGTTCACTTCCATTTATCTGCGCATGCTGTGATCCCTAGTGTTGTACCTGTTTGTGATGCTTGCTGACTTGAGCTATGTTCCCCCAAAGTCTTCTCCCTGTGTTCTCTGTGATGTGGGTGCATGGCACATTACTGGTCATCAGGGTGTCACCCATAGGCGTGTTTGCTGTCAGGGCTGAGTTTGTGTGCAGACGCAGATGGGTCACAGTCAGGTTTCCCCTTGGCACTTGTTGTTTGCCCCTGTCATGTGATTTTCAGTTCGTGTTATCTTTAAGTTATTGTGACACGTTGTGTGTGTGACTGCTGGCACTCCTCAGGGTCCGGGCTGCGATGTTGGTTGTTGTCTATGTGTGTTCTTTGTGGGTGACCTTGGCTTCTTCATTGGTGTGTGACTGTGGCTGGGATCCCATTGGTTGGTGTGGTATCGCCGTCATGTCCATGTACAGCGTAGTGTGCAGTGTGTCAGACATTCAGGAGTCTTGTTGAGTGGCCATGTGTGATGTGTTTCTGCACCTTGGTTCCCACCCACCACCCTGGAATAGTCATGGGTGCATGTGCAATGTCACCAGTGCATGTGTACTTCACTGCTGCACATTGTTGGAGGTCGAGGGGTGTGGTCTTGAGTGTGTGCAGATGGGAGTTGTTGCCCAGCTAGACCACTGCCTCCATGTTGGCCTTGGCTTACTGGCCATGCTGATTGATTTGTGCTTGTGTCGGTGTGATGGTAGTTTGTTGCTCAGGACACATGACTGTGGTTCACAGTGTGAACCACTTTCAGCTTTGTCATCAGAGTGGGATTTTTATGCAGCCAAGGGTCACCACATTGTGGGGGCCCTGGGGGTGGTGCTGTGGTGTGTCTGTGTCTTGCTGTGTCAGTTGTTGTTCCTACGTTCCTGTGTGACATGTGTGTTTTGTGCTCCCTCTCATCTGACAATGCCTGCTTGCCCACATAGGGGATTTGGATCCATGAGTTACCTTAGTGTGGCACTGTATGCACATCTGTATGATTGGTATTCAGCTCTCCTCATGTGTTGTGTGGTTACCTGGGGACACTGGCACCCCCCTCACCTGCTGTGTATGATGACAGTGTTGGTCTGCCTGTTTGTGTTTGTGCATCTGCACCACTGCATTGGCATATCTTGGGTGTGCCATTGGCTGTATGTTGTTTGGTGTGTTTCCCCTGCTGTCCCTGGGACTCCTAGGTCATCGGTCAGCACAGTGATCATGGTTTGTGTGTCCCATTGCTGCCATGGTATGGTATCTGTTCACCTCACATCTGCTGTCTCCACAGGATATCTGCATTTGTGTGCCCATTGGTGCAAATATGTGGTTCTGCATTCTGATGGTCACTTCTGTCATTGTGTCATTGATGAATGTTGACGGTGTCAGCCACCATGGGTGTTGTTTGTCTGCACATGGCCAAAGGAATGTCTCATTTGCACTGCAGTATTTGGCTCACCCAATTTATGTTGCAATGGGACACATACACTACTTTGCCACAGATGAGTTTTTGGTTCTGTGACCAGGAATGATCCATGCAGTTTGGCAGTTGCAGCTCTTTCTTTGTCAACACTTACCTTTTGGTCACTGTGATGATGGGGTTTAGACCCCATTGCCACAATGGTCAAAATGTGCTTCAGCTATGGACCCCACACTTGCCTTTTGGTCACTGTGATGATGGGGGTTTAGACCCCATTGCCACAATGGTCAAAATGTGCTTCAGCTATGGACCCCACACTTACCTTTTGGTCACTGTGATGATGGGGGTTTAGGCCCCATTGCCACAATGGTCATGGGCTGCTTGCATTGTGGGTGCCACACACATATATGTGTGGCACATGTGCTAGGGGGTCACATTGTATGTTCAAAGTCATGTTCGGTGTTGTAGGCATTTGACACAGCCTACACACGCTTGTCATGGTGATGGGGGGATGTCTTTATCTTGCATTCCCTAGGTTGTGGTGTGCTGGTTGTGTCATGCATTGTCCATCCTATGAGTGGGGGTGGTAGTAGTGGTAGGCATCCAGCCCCCCATGGGTGAGGGTGGTAGTCGTGGTAGGCATCCTGCCCCCCCTGGGTGAGGGTGGTAGTGGTGGTAGGCATCCAGCCCCCCCTGGGTGAGGGTGGTAGTAGTGTTAGGCATCCAGCCCCCCCTGGCTAAGGGTGGTAGTAGTGGTAGGCATCCTGCCCCCCTGGGTGAGGGTGGTAGTAGTGGTAGGCATCCTGCCCCCCTGGGTGAGGGTGGTAGTGGTGGTAGGCATCCAGCCCCCCCTGGGTGAGGGTGCTAGTAGTGGTAGGCATCCAGCCCCCCCTGGCTAAGGGTGGTAGTAGTGGTAGGCATCCAGCCCCCCCTGGGTGAGGGTGCTAGTAGTGGTAGGCATCCAGCCCCCCTGGCTAAGGGTGGTAGTAGTGGTAGGCATCCAGCCCCCCTGGCTAAGGGTGGTAGTAGTGGTAGGCATCCAGCCCCCCTGGGTGAGGGTGGTAGTAGTGGTAGGCATCCTGCCCCCCTGGGTGAGGGTGGTAGTGGTGGTAGGCATCCAGCCCCCTGGGTGAGGGTGGTAGTAGTGGTAGGCATCCAGCCCCCTGGCTAAGGGTTGTAGTAGTGGTAGGCATCCAGCTCCCCTGGGTGAGGGTGGTAGTAGTGGTAGGCATCCAGCCCCCCTGGGTGAGGGTGGTAGTAGTGGTAGGCATCCTGCCCCCTGGGTGAGGGTGGTAGTGGTGGTAGGCATCCAGCCCCCCCTGGGTGAGGGTGCTAGTAGTGGTAGGCATCCAGCCCCCTGGCTAAGGGTGGTAGTAGTGGTAGGCATCCAGCCCCCCTGGCTAAGGGTGGTAGTAGTGGTAGGCCTCCAGCCCCCCTGGGTGAGGGTGGTAGTAGTGGTAGGCATCCTGCCCCCCTGGGTGAGGGTGGTAGTGGTGGTAGGCATCCAGCCCCCCTGGGTGAGGGTGCTAGTAGTGGTAGGCATCCAGCCCCCCTGGCTAAGGGTGGTAGTAGTGGTAGGCATCCAGCCCCCTGGCTAAGGGTGGTAGTAGTGGTAGGCATCCAGCCCCCCTGGCTAAGGGTGGTAGTAGTGGTAGGCATCCTGCCCCCCTGGGTGAGGGTGGTAGTGGTGGTAGGCATCCAGCCCCCCTGGGTGAGGGTGGTAGTCGTGGTAGGCATCCAGCCCCCCTGGGTGAGGGTGGTAGTAGTGGTAGGCATCCTGCCCCCCTGGGTGAGGGTGGTAGTGGTGGTAGGCATCCAGCCCCCCTGGGTGAGGGTGGTAGTAGTGTTAGGCATCCAGCCCCCCTGGCTAAGGGTGGTAGTAGTGGTAGGCATCCAGCCCCCCTGGGTGAGTGTGGTAGTAGTGGTAGGCATCCTGCCCCCCTGGGTGAGGGTGGTAGTGGTGGTAGGCATCCAGCCCCCCTGGGTGAGGGTGCTAGTAGTGGTAGGCATCCAGCCCCCTGGCTAAGGGTGGTAGTAGTGGTAGGCATCCAGCCCCCTGGCTAAGGGTGGTAGTAGTGGTAGGCATCCAGCCCCCCTGGGTGAGGGTGCTAGTAGTGGTAGGCATCCAGCCCCCCTGGCTAAGGGTGGTAGTAGTGGTAGGCATCCAGCCCCCCTGGCTAAGGGTGGTAGTAGTGGTAGGCATCCAGCCCCCCTGGCTAAGGGTGGTAGTAGTGGTAGGCATCCTGCCCCCCTGGGTGAGGGTGGTAGTGGTGGTAGGCATCCAGCCCCCCTGGGTGAGGGTGGTAGTGGTGGTAGGCATCCAGCCCCCCTGGGTGAGGGTGCTAGTAGTGGTAGGCATCCAGCCCCCTGGCTAAGGGTAGTAGTAGTGGTAGGCATCCAGCCCCCCTGGCTAAGGGTGGTAGTAGTGGTAGGCATCCAGCCCCCCTGGGTGAGGGTGGTAGTAGTGGTAGGCATCCTGCCCCCCTGGGTGAGGGTGGTAGTGGTGGTAGGCATCCAGCCCCCCTGGGTGAGGGTGGTAGTAGTGGTAGGCATCCAGCCCCCTGGCTAAGGGTGGTAGTAGTGGTAGGCATCCAGCCCCCCTGGGTGAGGGTGGTAGTAGTGGTAGGCATCCAGCCCCCCTGGGTGAGGGTGGTAGTAGTGGTAGGCATCCTGCCCCCCTGGGTGAGGGTGGTAGTGGTGGTAGGCATCCAGCCCCCCTGGGTGAGGGTGCTAGTAATGGTAGGCATCCAGCCCCCCCTGGCTAAGGTTGGTAGTAGTGGTAGGCATCCAGCCCCCCCTGGCTAAGGGTGGTAGTAGTGGTAGGCATTCAGCCCCCCTGGGTGAGGGTGGTAGTAGTGGTAGGCATCCTGCCCCCCTGGGTGAGGGTGGTAGTGGTGGTAGGCATCCAGCCCCCCTGGGTGAGGGTGGTAGTAGTGGTAGGCATCCAGCCCCCTGGCTAAGGGTGGTAGTAGTGGTAGGCATCCAGCCCCCCTGGGTGAGGGTGGTAGTAGTGGTAGGCATCCAGCCCCCCTGGGTGAGGGTGGTAGTAGTGGTAGGCATCCTGCCCCCCTGGGTGAGGGTGGTAGTGGTGGTAGGCATCCAGCCCCCCCTGGGTGAGGGTGGTAGTAGTGGTAGGCATCCTGCCCCACTGGGTGAGGGTGGTAGTGGTGGTAGGCATCCAGCCCCCCTGGGTGAGGGTGGTAGTAGTGGTAGGCATCCAGCCCCCCTGGGTAGGGGTGTTGGTGCGCATTCAGGCCCCTGTGTGCATATGTGGCATTGGTGATGGGCATCCCGCCCCTATGGTGCTGCTGTTGCTGGTGTAAGTATATTCAGCATCCCCGTGTGTGTGTGTGATGTGTCGTGTACGTGTTGTATGTGTTTTGTGGTTGGTGTCTGGCTTACCTTCTGCGCCGTACGCGTCCGTGCCTGTTCCGGTAGTAAATGTAGAATATTGGTATGATCGGGACGAAGGGATTCATGGTTGGTTCGTGTCGTTCGTCCTTCTCGTTGCTTGGCGGCGTCCTCGTCGCTTCGCCTCGTCCTCGTCGCTTCGCGTCGTCCTCGTCGGTGCCGTGTTCGTCTCGGAGCCGTGGATCGTGTTGTGGCGCGAATCGGAGCTTATGTGCGCCTCTCCCGGATGCTTTGACGTGCCATGCGTAGCGACGGGTTCGGAGCGTACGGAAAGCGCATCGTACTTGTCCGGCCGGACGGGGCTGCATTTTTCCTTCCGTGCGACTCGATTCGGCGTTTCCGGATACGCCTCGGTCGGAGAACAGGACCTGGTTTGGGTGAGTACGGCTCGGCCGGATTTTTTGCTGTTGTGCGCATCGTACTTGCTCGTTCGGTGTACTGTACGGATCGGTCGGGAAACAGGCTTTCGCATGGCTTTTTTCCCGACCGAATGGTATTGGGTGCGCCTCCGACCGAGATCGGAATCGGCCCCACAGTCACTGGATGATGTCATCAGTGATGTCATCAGTGATGTCATTTGAGATGTCATCAGTGATGTCATCAGTGATGTCACTGACCATGTCATGAGTGATGTAATATGTGACGTCATCAGCAGTGCATTGCGGGGGTGCGAGTTATAGTTAGCTGAACTAACTATAACGGGGGAATTTCTATGGTTTTGTACGAGTGAAATGTCCAACTAACTATAACTGTCCCTAAAGCCTATGGTTTTTTCAGTGAATATATATATATATATATACATATATATACATACACATATATGTGTCTGTGTGTTTATATAAGTATATATTTATATATAGTATTAAATATTAGTGGAAATATTTAATTTACATTGCTTGCATTTATATATTAAAAGATTTAATATTTAGTACTTTAAACTCTATTTGCATTAAAAAATCTATATTTATGTCTCTTTTTTGATTATATTAGTGTCAACGATGTTTTTTCCCGATATTTTTGTAGTTACCATTTAAGTATAGGGACACAATATTTTGGTAAACGATATTTTTGACACAATATTTGTGTTGAACGATATTGTTTACTTTGATATTGTGTCAGTGACCCCAGAATATGTCAGTGTTTGTTCACTGAAATCAGGGAAAATTCATATAAATATCCTGGTATTACAGGGTCCGCAAAGTTATTCCCCATTCCAGGGAAATACCTTGTAATCATCAGAATTTGGTGTGGGGATAAGACTGCAATAGTAGATTCCAGCCCCACGGGCCAATGAAGTATGTGCTTGTTTGATCCTTACCTACTCTAAAGGGTAATCGTGAATCCCTCTCCTGTGAGTCATGATGATAGAGAGGGGATGTGTTTGCATTTGGTCCAGGGAACATCACTAATTACATCTCACCTTTAGGCCCAGATTTAATAAGGGCTTGTGTTGCCCTTGCGTTGATGTTTACTATGCCACCCAGATCCACCTTGTGTGGCTCTGTGGGGCATAGTCAATCTGGAGTAACGCAAGGCAGCACAAGTTGCTGTCTTCTATTAGTCTGCCTTGGGAAGCTTTTCCATGGGTGGAGTGTGGGTGTTTCCACACATCTGCCCATGGATCATGGCACATTCTCAGATTTATTAACACTAGAAAAAATCTGGGAATGAGTGAAAATGCTACTACTTCCCAGGGGAGGAGTAACAAGGAGAAATATGTTTATTTCTCCTTGTTTTTTCCTCTTTCCATGTATGCTGCAGATAGCGGAAAAAGCCTCAGAGGTTTTTTTGGTACAGGAAGGTGTCCCTTCCTGCACAAAAATAATGCTGCCTGCAATGCAGGGACCCTTGCACCATGGTGCATGTGTGCCTGCATTGGTGCTTGGCAGCACTAGTGCCCCAGCACAGGGAAAAAGCAGGAATGTGTCATATCTTAGTAGATATGGCGCATTCCTGCCCTATGTATTTGTCGTTAGATAGCAGCATTTAGCAATCATTATTTGCCACCACACAATATTTGTATTTAGGAGCTATATATTTCTTGTAAATGTATTAAACAAAGGCATGGTTAAACTTAGAGGTGATCAGGCAGCAACAAGCAAGGCGGCGAGTTAAACTAATCTGACTATCAACTCTGAGTAACTTAAGCAATGCAATGGTCACATTTCATAAATGCCCCAAGTAAAAATTCTAAGGTAAGAAAAATAAAAGAGCATTGGCATTTTAAACGCATAGCAATTTCAAAGTTGTAGAAAGCACACTAAATTAATAACGACAGGGCACAAAGGAACAGAGGCTTGAAATGTTGAAATTGTGATTTTTTGTTTTTGCTTTTCCATTTCGGGAGCTTGATAAAGGTTGGAGTAAGTGAAAAGAAGAGAAAGTTGCTTTCTTGTCCATAATGAATACCCTGTTCAAACTAGTTCTCTCTTATGTTCGTGGTGATGTACTCTTACCCATCTACACAAAGAGCCCGATTACAAGTTTGACGGTGCGACTGCGGGACCACCCCGCCGCTGCACCACCAAACACGCATGAGAACTGGCTGCCGTATGACTGTTTTAGTAATTGGAGGGCGATTCCTTTGGCGTTCCCACGGCGGTGCCTCTAGAATAAGCACCACAATGAGAACGTCAAAAACAGTTCCAGCACGGCATGGACTGTAAAGTCCATTCCGTGCTGGAACCTCTGTGAATGCACACATGGGGACACATGTTGTGCCCCCCCGTGTGCATACACAGGTTGGGAGGCACAAGGGGGCCCTGTAGGGCCCCCTTATTTTTCTCTCTGCCAGGGTTTTCATGGAGGAGGAACTGCCATGAAAACCCTGGTAGGGAGGAAACTCCCAATATGCTTGGCGGGAACACGGCGGTCCTGCCAAGCATATGGATGCCTATGGACCACCGCGTCACCGCCAGGGAACAGTGGTTACCTGGCAGTGTCAGAGGTCCCAGGCCGGCACGACCACTAGAATCGTAATGTGGCAGTCGCAAGACCGCCACCACTGCCCCACCACAAGTCTGGCAGTCCTCAGACCGCCAGACTCATATTCAGGCACAGTGTGTCAGGGTATGCCCAGACGTGGGTCCCTTGCTCACTTTGCCACTGGATTCAAGATAGCCTGGCTGATGACGGCTGTAAGCCAGAAACCGGTCCCAGGATGCTTGTTTCCGGTCCAGGGAAGACATGGCTTGGCAGTTCGGGCTGGACTGTTCCCATGAGGCACAGGGTCAGACTGATTTGCATATGGCCATGTCTGAACTGCGGTGGCGGAGTGAGCTAAAGAATGATGATGGATTAAACCCAGATCAGTTGACTGGGGGTGAGTGCTTGCAATGTTCAACACTCCATCCATCATCCCCTTTGGTTTTGCTATGTTCGCCCTAAGTTGGCAGGGTATGCCCAGACGTGGGTCCCTTGCTCACTTTGCCACTGGATTCAAGATAGCCTGGCTGATGACGGCTGTAAGCCAGAAATCGGTCCCAGGATGCTTGTTTCCGGTCCAGGGAAGACATGGCTTGGCAGTTCGGGCTGGACTGTTCCCATGAGGCACAGGGTCAAACTGATTTGCATATGGCCATGTCTGAACTGGGGTGGCGGAGTGAGCTAAAGAATGATGATGGATTAAACCCAGATCAGTTGACTGGGGGTAAGTGCTTGCAATGTTCAACACTCCGTCCATCATCCCCTTTGGTTTTCCAGTGTGTCCTGACACCACAGTGATTCACATATTTATGCCACTCTATATCAATTGTTATAGAAATGAAGGTGTCGTCTGATCCTTCACTGTTTCTGCCAAAGCACCCTTCATCCGTCTGTATGCCTTTCCTTTTCCCGCTTAGCCATGTCTTGTTAGTGATTAGTGTGCCAGGAGAAACAGGGAAATATTCACACAGTGTTCCTTTAGCTACTATGCCACATCATAAGTGACTGCAAAACCTGCAGGAGAGGAACTGATGTAGTGACACATCAATGAGATGATGACAGTCCCTCCCTCAAGTGATATAAGTTTAAGGGGATGGTGTAGCAAGTCCATTTTTCTCATTCTTTAGCACCCTAAAGCTATATCTCTGTCTCTTTCCTGTCCTTGATCTCTTCAAAGTGGTTTTATTTTGTGGCACATTCCATCGGTAATTTCAAGCTAACCCGTGTCCTTTGTGTTTTAGAACGATTACATTATTTGTCTGAAATGGAATACAAGATTGCACCCATTAAATAATACCAAGAAGATGTTGTATGGTATAAAATGTTAGTACGATAATGCTGACTATAATGGTCATAGTCGACATAAAAAGCATCGACGTGAAAAGCGTGTTCATCAGCAGAAGCAGGTGTACCTACAAAGGTCCCACTATTGAAGTGCCATGCTCATGCTTTCAGTCTACAACCTAAGGTGTCCCCGGTCTCGCTATAAAAAATATTGAGGTGGACAACTCTACTTTTGAGGTTTAAAAACCTACAAGTTATCAGCACGGCATGATTAATGAGTACATTTAGAATACCAATGTGATTTTTGAAGGTGATATGTTGGATAAATAAAAATGTAAATTACTTGAGAAATAAAAAAGAAATATAAACGGACATGTGATTTTCTAAACAGGGTGTGAAATAGAAGTAGTTTTCATTTAATGAAAGACAGTGCAGGGCGGCAGTCTATGGTACCAGCTCAAGTGAAGGGTAGTTTGCCCAGTGTTGTATTGGGATCAGGCGAGGTAAGACACTGTTGCACAAAGTGACTAACAACACGGTCAACATATTAGCCAAACACAAATGTAGAGATAGGGTAGCTGCACACCAAAGCAAACCCGTATCAACAGAAAATAAGCCAGTGTCTCATTTATATAAAACCACAGTTGAAAAATCTCTGCTTATGTTCTTTTGTTCTGCTTTATTTTTCTTTTTGAATTCTTTGTTTACATAAAAGATTAGACCAGTCATCAAGTGTTTCATTCCCTAAACTATTTCATGGCTATGACAATTTGACAGTGGCGTGGCTAGACCTACTGCCACCCGGGGCAGACCCTAAATTTGCCGCCTGGTGCAGGTAAGGGGGGGGTGGCCGACGGATGACTTGTTCTCGGGGGCGGGGAGATGGTGGTGTTCGACAGACTTGAATTGCTCACCTCCCTGGCCCCCAAAAACAGTGCCGCCCGGGGAGGACTCACCCCTCCCTGCCCCCCAGCTACGCCACTGCAATTTAAAAATGATAGTTGATAACCAATAACTTCAACGGATGTTAGTTTCATTGGAGGATTTATCTATAGCGAACAACATGTTGAATCGTTGCTGTATAATTTCAAAGGAAATATTCTTCCCTGTGGAGTCTCATCTATATGTTGTGAAGTCATACTTTAAGGTTAAGTTTGGCAAGGGACTTGACACATTTCATAGTGTAGTGGTCCGGTACTTCTGAGGCTGACAGTAATTAAAAAGTGTGGTGAGGTAAGTTGAAGAACTGCAATGTATGACACCTGCTATGCTGTAAAGACCTTGTCTACCCTTGTCCTACAGGGCCAACTTCCACAGTAAACACCAGGAAGGATATGGTCCAGCTTAGGGGCCGATTTCGATGGCGGACGGACTGGAGTCCGTCCGCCATCGTGGTGGTGACCGGGACCGTCCGCAATACATGTGGCGGTTCCGCACACAACATTAGGATGCGACCGCCACCATGGCGGTTGCATCTTGCATTTTTAACATTGCGGCGGGTGCTGCTGAGAGCAGCACCCGCCACAATGTTGAAAATGCATGTTGTGCATTACAGTGCACTACGTGGCAGGCACCACATGGTGCCTGCCACTTAGTGCACTGAAATGTAGGGGGGTACCATGGGTACCCTCCAGTGCACATACAACCCCCCCACAATTGGGGGCCTGCAATGGGCCCCTGAACAGGATATCCACCAGCCTTTTCATGAAGATGTCGCCGTCATGGAAAGGCTGGCTCACAGCCTGCATCATAATATGGTGGACGGTGCCTGCAAGCCACCACCACCATTTTATGCATGCAGACCCCTCCGCCAGGCAATCGGTCCGATTGCCTGTGGGAGTTCAGTGCGGTCGCAGACTGGATCACCCCCGCCATCGTAATGTGGCGGGGGAAATTCGCGGTCCGATGGCGGAAGGACCGCCACCGCATGGCTGGCAGTGGTGGCCCTTCCGCCATCTTAATGACCCCCTTAGTCCTAATTAGGTCCTTTGACCACATGTTTCCCTAATTATGTAACCAAATCTACACTCCCTTGACAAGTGAAAATGATTCCTTAGGGTTTCTATTAAAGTCAAGATGTCAGCTTGAAAATACAGATATTTCTCAACCCTCCAACACTTTTGTAATATTCTATGAAAATGCTGTGGCTACCAAAGCTAAGCCAAATGTCATACAGCAACGCCTCCACTGCCGTTAAAAAAGACTTAAGGTGTCTGGAGTCAGGGTGAAGTCCTGCCTGGCCCTATGCTGACAAGAAATCTATGATACTAAAACACTGGCATCCTTCACTGTGATAGTCACTCAGCAATATTTGGTAGTGGATGCTGATTAAACCCTTATAGTAGAATTATAAAAACTCCAAAGTTGACTCACATTCTCGGGTATACCGTCGATTCATCACAAAGTAGGGGAAGCAAACAACAGGGGCAATTTCATTTCCTCAGTAATTATTTCTTCCTTTAACAAATAAAGTTCTCTCTCAATGTTCTCTCATCAGATTAGACACAGGCTTTAATTTGTGTGAAACTGGTACTGCACCCTTCTTGAGTCGAATTTTACGGCCAGTAACACACCTGGAAACAACAAAAGTATATCCTTCCCTTGCATGGTACTTTCTACAACTTAAACTTGGCCGTCCATATTCATACCCGCCAGATGTTTAAATTTGATTCTTCAGTTACGATGTATATTTCACAGTTCTTCTGCCTTTGAATGCTATTCTCATAATGAACATTCCTTCCGAGGTAATGGGGTTTGTTATAACCCCCCAATTCTGATGTTAGACTTGAGTACCTCATATTCTTCTTCCATGAAACTTCCTCTAGATATTCTTCTTGCTTATCAATTAGGTTCTTCCCTGCAGAATTCTCTAACCACCCATTTAAGACTCAAAGGTGACTACACCAAATTCTGGAAATCCCTGAAGGCAGCCATCTTCACAATGTCATTTGAATAGCCTAGCTGCCAGAGCACAATTGACTGAAAGTTCACTGTTCCCACCCACCAGACACCTTAGGCCGTCTGCCCCTTCATACTAAGCTTCAGATTACATCACATGCAAGGCTTTGACATCAACTTTTTTCCAATGTGGGAAGCAGCTATCATTGGTTCCCCAATCAAAAACATGTTGTTTGCTCACCCCCTGTCGTCCTCTCTAGCACTCTGATGCCACTAAATGGTGTGCAGTAATGCTTAAGAAAAACTGTTAATATGATGAAGAAGATGATGATTGTTATCATCATTAATACTACCACTACTACTACTAATAATAATAATAATAATAAAAATGGCAATAATAATAATAATAATAATAATAATAATAAAATGACTCTTTTTCTGCAAGTACCTCAACTACCATTCCATGTAGAACCATTTTACACCCTGGTAAAAAAGTGTTGTCACCTACATACTCTTTGTTCACCTGCAAAATTAATTGTTGTACTTCTTCTGAATTCTCAAGTGTCTATATCTATAACCTTTTCCCACACATCTGCGCGACTAAAATATCTATGATGTCTGCATCAATGATACAAAAAGCTACTAGCAAAGCAATTGAGGTTGCTAGCTAAGTAGCCCACAATGCGGTGACTAACAATTTGCCTTAGTCTCACTCTGCACTCGCTTGTATTAGTTATTAGTGGCCTCTTACCCTTGTAGGATTCCTCAATTTTTACTCCCTTTTCCACTACACATATGCCCGGTTCTCCACCCTCTTTCGTATCACTAAGACAGTCAGCAGTATATTCCACACCTCTGGCAATTTCAATATTTTCCATTAGGTCACGGTTATACGATAACAAATTGTTTGTATTCATGGGCTGCTAGCACAGCTAACTAATTGTTCTCTCCTAAGAGAATTGCATAGTATTCCAGAATTACACGTATTGGACATTCCTTTAAAATTGGCGATATTTTCTTAACATATTTTCTCCTTTCTTTGAACATGCCCAAAAAGCCTTTAGATTTCTGAGACCAATTTATCTCCAATATGCACCTCAGGATGGCTCTCATAAAATGTGCCCCCTACTATCCCACATTTATTCGACAAAACATGTTGCTTTCCACAAGGGCGAACTTTTCTACACATATTGTATTGTATTGTAATTGCATTTATATAGCGCCTACTACCCCGACGAGGCGTCGAAGCGCTTTTTCGGCGAGTAGCGCGCTACTCTGGAACCCATAAAGGATTAGTGGTGAATTAGTATAGTGAAATATGAAAGTGTGTATGACAACCAAATAAGATTCAAATAATTGTATGTGTTTGATCCAGGGCGTCACAGGTTCAACGACTTGACCAAGAAACAATGGTGACTGTGACATACTTGTTGAGCCATTACAAGAAAGAAAATCACAAACTTACAAAAAAACGAACAAAATAATACGAAAAAAATCATTACAATAACAAACTAAAATCATAATAATATTTAGAGATGAAATACAGTCTTCCTGTAGTTTTAAGAAACCAACTGCAATTCTTCCTTCGGTTCCCAGGTGTTACTTATCTGCACAACATGTCTTCAGTAACTATCCAGCTCTTCTACACTTTCATTTCTTTATAGGCCTTTCGTCCTTTCCATGTATCTATGGCACCACTTTGTATGTCATATGACACACAGATGAACCAACACACGATGAAGACTTTCCCTACAAGGACTTCCGCATCAATTATGGCAGTAGGAGTTACAGTGTTTCAGTAAGACCCATTTATTTATTTTAGTGCCATTATTGGCAACCTCTCCCCCCCTTGTCTGAGCATGCAATAAATAAATACACAAGACAACTTTGTAGTGGGAAAATATTGCTGCAGGTTTATTCCATACAGGAGTATGCAATATGTGGGTTATCTTACGGGCGATCCAAGGGCGGGGCAGCTGTGCCAACCTATGCTGCCCCCGCCCGCCTGGTGAGCCAGCACTGTGGGGCACCCCGTCAGTGCTACCTTACACGATCCTCTTCGGATCACGTGACACGTTGGTCTGTTCTACTCACGCCCTTTTCAGGGCGGAGCGTAGCAGGGCAAACCCCCGGTTGGTCAGGCCCCCAACCGCCCAAAGGACTAACGGGGCGCCGTCGCGGTTTTCCCGGAACCTGCCCTGAGGCTCCCGGTCTTTGGCCCTGGCACCCCTACTGTGCCGTGCAGAGGTACCCTTACTGTACCGGTCTGCCGCAGAGGTACCCTTACTGTACCAGTCTGCTTCCAGATCGCCCTGTAACTCCGCCTGCAACACAAAAGGAAAACATTAAAACATTCAGGATACCCTGACCCCCAGCCAGGACGCCGGGTAAGAGGTGGGGCGGGAGACGGCGTGGCTGGGCAAAAGAGACCGCCAGGAGGGGCAGGGGAGGCATATAAGCCCTCCCACCCTCCCCGGCGCACAGGAAGGACGTCACGGAGGCGCCCGGCCGAGGGCTCGCAGACCCCTCAGAGCACTAGAGCGGGTGGGTGGTGCCAAGATGGCACTAAAGGGCCGCCCTGCTGAGGTGGCCCCCTGCGGGGGCCGCGGACAGCCACATAGTGCCATTATTGGCAACCTCTCCCCCCTTGTCTGAGCATGCAATAAATAAATACACAAGACAACTTTGTAGTGGGAAAATATTGCTGCAGGTTTATTCCATACAGGAGTATGCAATATGTGGGTTATCTTACGGGCGATCCAAGGGCGGGGCAGCTGTGCCAACCTATGCTGCCCCCGCCCGCCTGGTGAGCCAGCACTGTGGGGCACCCCGTCAGTGCTACCTTACACGATCCTCTTCGGATCACGTGACACGTTGGTCTGTTCTACTCACGCCCTTTTCAGGGCGGAGCGTAGCAGGGCAAACCCCCGGTTGGTCAGGCCCCCAACCGCCCAAAGGACTAACGGGGCGCCATCGCGGTTTTCCCGGAACCTGCCCTGAGGCTCCCGGTCTTTGGCCCTGGCACCCCTACTGTGCCGTGCAGAGGTACCCTTACTGTACCGGTCTGCCGCAGAGGTACCCTTACTGTACCAGTCTGCTTCCAGATCGCCCTGTAACTCCGCCACAGCCCTGGAGGCGGCCACCGTCGCAGCCAGGGCCCCCCACCACTGCACCTCCTATTACCTGCAACCTGCCCTTTCCAAGCATTCCTGTAAATCCAGGAGAAACAAGTCCATCCCCACCGGGGACAAGTGGACCCCGTCCTCATCAAAGTAACCTTTAACGTTTGCCTGGATGAGCTCGTGTCTGATGGAACCCAGACCCCTCTGGTCTGCGAGCTTACGCCATGAACAGTTCCCTCTTACAGGGATGTTCAACGGCCTCCTCTGACTTAGCTACATGCCACCTTAGCGGGGGATCATCTCCGCCCATCAGGGCTTCACATTGACCCATGTAGTTGCTGAACTCACCAAACAGCGCATTTCCACATGTGACCGCTCATTTCCAGGCCTCCTGCAAATCTAAGGGAAGAGATCACTCCCTACTGATGATAGATGAACACCATCTCTATCACAATAGCCCTTGACATTCGCCTGGGTCAGCTAGTGTCTGAAGAAACCAAAGACTCTTCTGTCCTGTGAACCTGTGCCAAGAACTATTCACCCTCCTGCGGGAAAGTTCCTCTGCCTTACATGACCTAGCCCCGTGCCAACTCCGGGCGGGACGGTTTCCAACACCAAAGCTCACATTGCCCCATCTATTTGCTGATCCCACCTAGCTGCCGTCATTCTAGCACCTATGTGCCTGATCCCCTGTGTCCCCCATCTATGGGACAGCAGCCCCCTTGTTGGGTAACCGCTCCCACCCCCGCCTGCCTTGGCTGTTTGGGCGAGGAGGATTATGCTTGACCTTTGCAGTCCCTTTGCTTTCTACATCATGACGCACAGGAATGTTCATAACTAGCAATATGTGACAATGATCAAGGGTGCCTGCCTGCCCATGCCAATGCACCCTTATTCCTTATGGGAATTCCGCCAGCTCAGCTTCCTTTGTGGGGAAACCCCTGGGCATACCAGCTAAGAGAATCTGTGTGATTCAACGCACTGACCGGTATGGTGCCTAACATTAAGCATTGTCCAAGTCCTACCAACCCCCCTCCTAGAATATTCCCGGCCAGGGGGACAGGGGCGTTCCCACCCCATGGGTGGAAAACTACCTGCTCTGCTAAATTTTAATCATTGTTGATCACTGGACGTGCCAAATGTTCTTTTACATAGTAGCCTTTTGTGCTTGACACCTTGTTTCCCCCTATCTCGGAACGGCAGCACACTATGTTGGCTGTCAGCGTCATCACCCAGCGAGGCTACCATAGCTAACCGGGCGGGCATCGCTTACTGCAGGAACTTGTCACCTACCCTAGGTTCTGGGTGCACTTACTTCCCCCGTTGACCCGACGGTTGCACAAACCCCTTTGTTTGCTAAACACTGGTGAACACCTTAATGGTATCGAAGTTGGTTTGAAACAATACATGTCTTGTGCCCACTATTGGAGACACCTCGCCCTTTCGTGTAATTACAATTTAAGCAGCGCACCCCGCTTGCATAACTGCCGTCGGATAACAGATGCGCAGTACCTACTGTCCATTGCCGACCCTGGCTGCTTTAAAACCTGCCAAAGTAACGGAAACCAAGATTCCCAGTTTCCTGTTTAGCTGCAGTACACCTTCAGTGGGTAGGCTAGGAGATACCACAACCACATTGGTCATGCGAACCTTAAGTACACAATTTCCGCCTGTGCGCACCTCAAAATGAGACAGGCCCCACATCGCTGTAGGCCAGAGACACACATATATGTGTTGTGCCCACTATTGGAGACAACTCACCTCTTCTTGGAGTGACAACTACCCAGGTGCCTACACAACTCACCCAACAGGCAAGTTGGCCCAGACTACCTTGTGTTCTGGTGCCAGGTTTGGAAAGCGCCTAGCCTACACTTGCTGCCCCCTGGGAGCCATACAATGCCCGTGCTCTGGCCGCGACGCGGCGATGCCCTAGTGTCGCATTGAACCCCATGTCAAATAAGAGTGCCACTCCAACTACTTAAACCTACCCCTTGACCATGGGCGGAGTCTAGCTCTCCCCAAACTTTTGCTGGCTTACCCGCGGGCAAGCCTCCTGTTTCGTTCAATTTAGTAATTCATGGCACTGACCCACAAGGGCCTAATCTGGGCTGTGTAAATGCGGCCCAGGGAGACCTCAAACACTCGGCTTGGTGTGGATGGGTGCTAACCATACCTGGCTGAAGTGCAATCCCTTTGACAATCACTCCTGACAAGATGTGCCAATGCAGGTAGAAGCAAGAGTTATCCAGCCCTTCCTGTCCCCGTTATCTGAGTAACTTAGTGAAAGATGCCCATTTGAGCTGGTAGCGGAAACTGTTACTTACGCCTGCAAATGCTCTGCTCAGAGCAGCCCGCCAGACAATGGCTTCCATTGAAAGGCGGTGCCAACAGACATCCAAGCACTTAAGGCGGTACCTCTAAGTAGGGCTCTAATCTAACAAGCGCCCCGTGCATCGGATACCGCCTCTGGCTGTAAGCCGCTCAGTGCTACTGATGCCTTGGCGCTTCCTGACCCACAGCCAGCTCACCCTGATACAATCCGCTCGTGCCTGGGACTCAACAGTGCGGTGAAAGCACGAGACATCCTAGCCTGACCTTAGCTCTTCACCAGGCTCCCACACAAGAGTCATCCCCAACCTTGTGGCCTAAAACATTCGCCCTGTGGGGCGGTTGCGAATGGACTGCAAACAACTCCTAGGCATTCTCTACTCATGTTGAGATGGAGTTACTGGTAGGCTAGGGTATGCGCCTAAGCCTGGCCGAACCCACCCCTCTAGTCAGGAGAAGGAGGTGCACACTTAGGCTTTCTCCTGCCCACCCCCTAGGTGGCTAGGCAGAGACATTGGCTTATCCCAGAGGCAGTGTAAATTTAATGTGCCAACCGCACTCCCACAGTGGCACACTACAGCAGAGACTCCATACCGGGTTATTTTAATTACCCTTCGTATCGGCCACCCAAGAGAGACTTAGTACCATCTGCCCCTATTACCCTGTGCTCCCAAACCTCCTCATGACATCACAGGGAATACATAACTCCTAGGTCAATCGGGCCACCGTCCTACAGCTCAGTTAGCACTACCCCGTAGTTGCTGGCAGGAACTGTATTTAGCATAACACAGCCCGAGTAAATGAAAATTGTACTTTCCCACCCTTGGGCTGGTAACCGACGGCCAAAAGACAGAACCTGGTCATGAGATCCCAGTTTCCTAGAGTAAAACAATAATTATCCTGCACCATTAAAAATTGTGTTACTTGCACCCATGCCCTAGCCACCTGTTGCTACAGTGGTCAGCCACCCCCTGGAGGCAGTGGTCGTTCCAACTCTCCTCCGAATTTCTCAGCTATAGCGGCTCCAGATAATCTCAGGTGTGAAAAAAGTCTTTCTAACGTAGCCAACCGACGGTTTATATGGTATGACCCAACCAAGGCTGAAGCAATAGGAGCATGAGACCTTAAGCAACGGGTGTCTTTGTGACTGGAAACATTAATTAGCCACGCAAAGAACCATGGACATCCCCTAAATGCGAGCCACCAGATCGTCAAAGAAATATTGATGGATTTGAGACCTATGAGCCATCCAAACTACCGAATTAAAATTGGCAAGAATAGTTCTTTGAAAGCAAAGCATTGAAAGACCCGCTCAAAGTCAAAGGACATATCAAAGCGCCTTGGTCTACTTTGCTGAGAAGGAAGGAGCAATGCCCATTATTGGTATTAGTGAATGAAGGCATTATTCATTCATGTACCCCAAAGTGGGGAACCCTGCCCCCAAGTGGCCTTCCCACTTTGTGGCACCCTGGCAGTATGAATTGGTTTAGCGCACCAATCATCAACCCCAAACTGATTTACTGTTTTGCCCCACCCAGGGCACCCTATCCGGTTGCCGCCAAGGCAGACACCGCGACGCCAGCTGAAGGCAGATCCGGTCCTCCATTCATAGCGTTAATCTAACGCGCATTGATAATTTACAAAATAAGTACCCAAATGTAACGTGTATGTAAATGCCAAGGGATTGAAACGCTATACATGAGCGCCAGTTACATTACATATTCAGCACAATTATCCTAATGTGCCACCTGACCGCTTAAAGGTAATTAGTGTGCTGCGTAATTATTAGTCAATAATTCTAAAGATGCCATGACAGCGCCGTTTTCCTTGCACAGTGATGTGCACAAGCCCCCTCGCATAGATCGATCCAGAGATGTTATAGGAAAACTATGTATGAAACAACAATGCTGTTTACTCACACATTACCTCTGCATTATTCACAAGGGATACAGGTCCAACACATGTCTAATGAATCAGGCCCGCACCATGGAACATGGTTTCCTTGCCAAGTTCTCCGACCCTTATTGCCCCCTTGTAAGGCGTGCCAAGCTGTCTGCACCAGAGGGACCAACACTTGGTGTTCCGTCCCAAACTGGACACTTTGGCCCTTGGGCATGGACCGCACTGCCATACTTACTACTTGTACCGAGGTTTACGCTGCCTGGCAGATTGGGTGCATTTTAGTGCTCACTCATTGAGCACAGTCCACCACCAATAAAAGCGGCACCCTCTGGGCACACCGGCGGTCTCCCCAGGCAAGTGCACCGCCCGCTACGCCAGGGGCACACGGCCCCCAGACAAGCACACATCATATCCAGTATGGGCTCCCTGGATGAAAAACAGGTCAGCACGGTAACTGGTTAAAGGCCCAATTAAACCTTGCATCCAAATTGCATCCACAGCCGAAGGCCGATCCTCGCAGTCTCTCCCATGCGAAACAATGAATTAGAAACTGCCAACTCCCCCAAAGGACACATTCTTTTTTGGTGGGCACGGTATTAAGTCATTTGCCCCGAATCCCAGGATGCTGAGTCAAGGTCGTAAGGCCACATCCTCTGGCAGAAGTGCCATGCAAGATGGCCGCGCCACCTCCGGGTGCCACCAGTGCACCCTCAACCCGTGCTGCACCCAAAGCCGCCATCCACGTGGTAGACCCAAGGCTGCCACTGAAATTCCTGCCCGCAGTATCTGGACAACTCACTAACCAACTACAAACAAAACCACCCCCGCATAAAACGACAGTGCAACCCAAAGGTGTCTGTCGATCCCCCGACACACACACCCATCATAGCAATCACAATGGAATACGGCACCAAACAGGTCCAGCTCACGATGGAAGTGAGCCCATCTCACAGCACAGACTCCGAAAGGACAATGCCATGCTTTGGACCAATCAGAGCGGAGGCACACAAATGAAAGATGGCTGACCGAACAGTGGTCACACCATGCAGGGGCAAATAGCCTCCCTTGCACAGCAATCGTGGCTCAATCTCTGTCTCTGGCCCAATCTAAGACGCACGTTCGCCCAGTCCTGTGACTCGGCTGCTAAAACAGAACGGCAAAATTTGGACACATGCGTGCCAAAAGGCACCTCTGTAGCACATCCAGACGCGAGGGGAAGCGGTCCAACTCAAAAACACACCATGCTCATTGGCGCAAACCCCAACAGACCCCGGCTCCCGTGCGCTCTCATCGGAAGTTGCCGGACGACTCATTTCCAAAACATGTACGAGCAATGCACAAAGATGCCCTGTTTGGTGCTTCCGTTCGAAACGCTCCATTCCCAAACTCAAGAAACTACCCTTTCCAACATTCGTTGGCTCCTCAATACAGGCCTACATATGCTATGCTTGAGCTTGTCCACGCGCCAGGTCTGTACTCCTGGAGCCAGAAAGGCACCGATGCCTGGGACAGGAAACACGAACATCAACACAAATGCCCTCAATGACCAGGAAAACTCACCCCGACCAACCCGGATGACGCGATGTTTGAATCACAGGGGAAGACGCCAATTGGAACACTTGACACCGACCCCCAGTCCGAGAACGGCCACACGGCCCGCACAAGCTCACCCCGCGGGGCGATCCAACGGCAGTGCACGCAGGGAAAGGTTCCAACATGTGCATACCTTGCCCATGGCCCCCCCACAACATAAAGTACCCCAGGCCTGCAGGATGGTGCAAACAAGATATTGTCGAGCTGCGGCAGCCACTCCTCATTCCGCAGTATAATGACGAGTGCCGCAGTACGAGGGGTATCACACGAACAACAAACAGAATGTGACCCCCGCCCGTCTAACTAGCCCTGAGCCAGCATGCCGCTTCGCGGCGCGTCCTAAAGCTGCACATCTCTGGCAGGGGACAAGACCCACACCGGGGCACCAAGCGGAGGGGGTAGGTAGGCCGACTCACGCTCACACCGATGCTCCCACCGCAACTCAAGATGAATGTTGTTCTGACCCTAACGGTCAGGCCCATTGAGCTTCCTCCTGCCCCATGCAGCGTTGGCGCTGGAACCCTCATGGGGAACACCATCGGGTCACTACCGGGATCTCCTGCGCCACACCACCACGGTCAACAAACCACAGCCTCACATGAAGGCATAGGAGCGCTCCACACGAGCACCGCATCTACATTACCCTTCAGGCGCCGGGAGCTTATGTGTTTTGCCGAGGATCACAGGATGCGAACGCGACCCCGAGGCTCGAAACCTGCTGCTTCCCCCTGCTACACAACACACCGCCTGGCCAAAAGGCTCGACATCCAGGCCCCTGACCCCCCCGCCCAGGTCACCCGTGCGACCAGGCTCCAACACGCGGTTGGAGCCACAGATCTAAAGGAAAGCCCAGGGAGGGGGTGGGGGGGACTACAGCGCCAACACACTCATGGGATACAAAACCGGACTCCAGACCACGAACGACGGCGTCCTGGACGGCGTGTCCGACCCCCTAGTGGGCCCCCGCTGACGCCATATACAACAAACAAGGAGTCTGCCGCCTCTAAGAGCTCCCTGCCACACCGGAGTGCGGGGAGTCATATCGAAGCCCAAGGCTGTGAGAGGCAGGGGCAAAACACACCAACCCCGACTCACCTTGCCAAACCCGACTAGGCGGCGCGACGATGACCCCGGCGAGCCTGGACAACGTTTCCAGTGCGGGGGTGGGACCGCAACAACGCCGGCCGACGCGAGACAACCAGTCAAGACGGCGTGGCTGGGCAAAAGAGACCGCCAGGAGGGGCAGGGGAGGCATATAAGCCCTCCCACCCTCCCCGGCGCACAGGAAGGACGTCACGGAGGCGCCCGGCCGAGGGCTCGCAGACCCCTCAGAGCACTAGAGCGGGTGGGTGGTGCCAAGATGGCACTAAAGGGCCGCCCTGCTGAGGTGGCCCCCTGCGGGGGCCGCGGACAGCCACAATTCAAACATCTCTTGGGTTGTGCTCACTTTCCTGACCCCTCTTCCCAGGCTTCCCATGCCCTCAGTTTCTATGATGTTTCTCTACCAAGTGCAATGAAAAAAATCCATGCATTCTATACTCTCCTTTTCATGGACCTCCGTTCATCTGAAAAGCACCAGTTGCTTTGCTGCCACGCGCGCATGCGTGCGCACACACACCCACACACACACACAAACAAAATCCATGCACCACTCATTCTGCCATCCCTGATGATGGAGCCAGCCTTTAACTGAGATTCTCACTTACTACAGCAGCATGCACATCGGAGCTTTAAGTGGTATGAAAAAAACGTGGGGTTTCTAAAAGGGGAGTGGCTATGAAATGAAGGGCGAGGCTTTAACACATAAACTTAATTTTTGGGATTCCCATTGTGTGCCACCCAAGTAGTATTTTGGTTCTTCACTTACCTTTCTGTTATTGCATCCACATATATAACACAGCCTGTGGAAAGGGTAGTGGTCTTCAGATTGTTTCAGTCACTCCTGTTATGTTCACTTTGTGTTAGACATGTACACCCTCTTTCTCTCCACATCTTGTCCATCTGCGTATCTTCCACCTCATCTCTTTCCTCTGCAGCACCCTCTTTTCACTCTCTCCTGAATGCCAGTGGCATAATGAAACTTGAAGGGGCCCCCCTCCAAAGTACACAGAGGGGGCCACACTCCCCGGCTCACCACCTGTCACTTTTGCTGAGGAGGCCCTCTGGAGCTCGGGGACCCCCGCACTGCAGGGGCTGCGGGGGCTCATGTTAGGCCACTGCTGAAGGCACTTCCTTTCATCTCTTTCACTTCACCACTCCCAAACACACAACACACCCATTTATCCACTCACTCTTACTTTCGCCGTGTCAATATCATGACAAATGTGTGCCTCCTTCACACATATTTGCACAAAATCACAATTGAACCTGTAATACGTGATCATTGCTCTCCGCTCTCTGCAGAGAGGCCAAGGATTGGATGACCATGTATTATGATCACCTTTTTACCCCACTGACTGGCACAGTGAAAAACTCGCACTACCTTCAGCCTCAACTTCAGACTTCTCATTTGTGGACAGTTATAAACACCTTTATACAAGAGTAATATACTACATGGAAAAAATACAGAAACACAACATCCTGGAAATAGCTTCTGGAAACACAAGATTAAGTAAAACATGAGCAATATAAATGGGATGTAGCTTTTACCTACATTGTCCAGAAATCGATCACTGTTTTTGCCATTCAAGTTAAGGACATGAATATAGGGCCCGACGGACACTTTTCAATGTGCGTTTTTAAATCTACCGGGTCTGAGACACCGAGGACAGGGCCCTCTTAGAGCCCTGATGTACACTTTGGAAGGTGGGAATTCACCCATAAAGTCCCTATATTACAGGCCAGCACTGCATGCCCTCCATTACAGAACCAGGCTCTGTTTTTTTAAATCCAAATAACACAACTGGCCCCACAGGCTTACAGTTCTTCGTTATCATAGCCCAATCACTTAGAGCTAATCAGTGTAAGCAGATTCGTCCCCTTGATTGCACTTGGATGACTAAAGGACGAAAACCCTTTCAGCCCTGCAACTTAGGTAAAATTAAGCATGATTTTTAAGGTGCATCTGAGCAGACAAACATATTTTCCACCTACATCCTTATCAGTTTAATTGTTTGGGCTAGAGCAAATTATAAATACAGCTTTCGTCATAACATATTTTTCAGGAACCCAAACAGAGTTTGACTTTAAACTGAATTCTATGTAAAACACTCTCTTCAATCCTGTCAGGCTACCCGCCATGTTTTACCATTGAGGTGACTCAGCCTAGATACAACTTTCGTCAGAAGAATACTAGTTTGCATGTGTCACCACTTCACGATAAACCACAATTATCGTGGAGTTTCCCAGAGAACTGATGACATTTTTTTTAATCACTGGGGCTGGGCTAAATTGCGTATTTTTCAACACCTAAGTTACATGAAAACTCCCAGAAATATGTGGAAAACGCTTGGGTGTATGTGTGTGTGTAAACTGTATGTGAAACATGCCCTCACAAACAAAGGTAATGTGAGACACCTGCTCTAGCCATTGAGCGATCGTTTGTATGAAAACTGTTTTCATGGTGTGCCTTCGGGTACAAAGGTAATGCAAGATACGAGTTATGAGAAAAGCATAAGCATAAGAAAACAACAAATTATGCAAAATACGTACAACAATAAAACGGGGTTTTAAACAAGAGTAGGTTTGGGCCAAAATATTTCGCCCATGTCTATTAACTACTATTCATCACAATTCTCCGGTGCAGGCTTTAATTGACCCTGAATATGACTCATCCTTTCACTATGCTGAGGTACTGAGTATCCTTAGCTCTCTCAGGAAGCAATCTGTCATTACGGGGCATATTAGCAAGACTCACGTTAAAATTATCGCCGTTTTAGCGGCAGGAAACTGCCGCTAAAACGGCGATAATGGGCTTGCTAATATGCGTTATAGAATTCCAATAGAAGCCCAGGTTAGATGTGCAGGACATCTAACCTGGGCTTCTATTGGAATTCCATAACGCATATTAGCAAGCCCATTATCGCCGTTTTAGCGGCAGTTTCCTGCCGCTAAAACGGCGATAATTTTAACGTGAGTCTTGCTAATATGCCCCTACGTTTCTCACGCTCATCCATACTGTTTACCTGCTGCTGTCTTTGTCAGCGTCTAGGGATAACCTTCTGTTAATCCCACTTAAACAGGATCCTGATAATTCACCTGTGCTCTTCTGACTGCAGGGGCCACTTTTCACCTCAGTGCCAACTGACACAAGGGCTTTCCAATGAAAAAAAGACTTTTCAGGAGACGTGATGAAACACTTCTGTGTCTCTCTCCCTCTCAGTTGGTTCTCTCTGTGTCTCTCTCTCTCTCTCTCTCTCCCTGTCTGTCTCTCTCACTTCTCTCTCTCTGTGCCCCACCATACCAGCCCAACATTCAATGATGACAAGACATGCATATCCCCCTCTGGTACGTTGGTTCTAGATTAAAGGTTCTTAACCTGTGGTCCGTGGACCCTTGGGGATCCGCGAGGCCTACTCAATTGGGTTGTGACTATTTCACGGAATTAAATATTAAAATTAATACAATAAAATTAATAAAGTATATACAAATAAAGAAGCTAAATTAAAAATGTGAAAACTTTTTCTATAATTGATGGTGAATTACACAAAATATGTCATAATGTGAGTATCTGTTTGGTGTATACTTGTTTTTTGTATTTTTGTGTATTGTTTTGAGGTTCAAATAGTAGAATGTGCTTAGGCCTGAGTCAGTCAATCAGTCAGTAAAAAACCTTTATTCGGCCGAAAGCCATAAAAAGATAGCTATCAGCATTGACACAAAAAAGTGCAAACAAGCGGACCACACAACAATCTCAGAAAAAACTAAAAAACACAATCATAAAAGGACAAAACATGCAAGTGTCAAAATACAAATATATGTCACATTGGGCCACAACATTTCATATCAAAACAGCTTAAAAAATCAGTGAGAAATCGTATTTAAGTATACAATAAAAACAGGGAGCTTTACCCAAAGATATGAAACAAGCAAGCCATATGCTCTAACAGGTCTAACAATTTTCTTCTCTTGTTAACATTAGTACTTGTCGGAAATAACTGATAACACTATGGCAAGTGAAAGGTGAATCAAGGCACTGTAAAACTTACAGGCTCTAAAACCATATGTACGCAATAAGGGACGTAGGAGTTGATGTCTAAGTCCACTATAGAAACCAGGTTTGCCTTGAAATATTGTCACAGGCGCAGCAGGGTAAGGTAGAAAACCAAGTACCCTGTTGCAGGTAGCTGCCAAAAAGTGCAAAGTGCCTAATCTAAAGCGAGTTAAATAAAAACTATGCTCGAGGTTATCTATCCATAATAAATATGATTCTTTTCCATCATTAGGTTTTAGGTGTAAATATCAGCATGCCGAGTTCATAGTTTGACTATTTGAAAACATAATATAGCCTTATAGCCCGCTGCCGAGGGCTATACCGGCTGTTAAAGGCCCTGATCCCGAGTTATAGGCCCGAGCCGCAGGCGAGGGCCTATAACGAGGGAGAGGGCCTTTAACAACCAGTATAGCCTGAGGCAGAAGGGCTATAAGGCTATTAGAACATTCCACCCACTAAGGGTAGGATGTTCTAAATTAAAAATGGAGAAACAAAAAGACAAACATTGGAATGTTGGCGCGCTGGGCTTATACCAGCCATTATAAGCCCAGAGCAACTCCATTGTCTTCAATGGAGCTCCCAACATTCCAATGTTCTAATCTGATTTCTATGACTATAATAGAGAGATTTCCCCAGTCTCTTGGAATAGTTGTTTATTTATTTATTTTTAAAGTTTATATAGCGCGAACCAGATCCCGAAGGATATCAGAGCGCTTTACATGAGGATCAAATGAGTCAACAAGTTACAAAATACAACCGTTACACAGGCAAAGAAACAATGTTACGGGAATTCGTCAGGAATAGCAAGAGTAACAGTGATCATGGAGACACGAAACGGGGAGACGAGGAAAACAATGTCAGATGTCCAGCTGGGTAGGTGACGGCCAGGGGCCAGACTCCTCTATAGCTGCATGGGACAGCTCCACTGGGCATCGGCCAAGGTTGCCTGGCTCCGCAGTTGGTGAAAACAGTTTTGGTGTCTACATCAGTTGAATCAGCGAGTTGCAGGATACATGGTTACAAAGTATGAATCAAGAAACCCCGGGGAGGGAAGAGGGGAGGGAAGGAGACACAAGGAGAACATTGTCAGATGACCAGCTGGGTAGGTGACGGCCAGGGGGCCAGACTCCTCTATAGCTGCAAAGGACAGCTCCACCGGGCATCGGCCAAGGTTGCTCGGGCTCCGCGGAAGGTACAAGTAATTTTGAGATCTACAACAGTAGAGTCAGCGAGTTACAGGTTACATAGTAAAATCAGTATGAATCAGGGAGTCACAGAGGGAGGAGGAGGGGAGACCCGTTTGGGTAGGTGACGGCCAAGGGGCCAGACTCCTCTATAGCTGCATAGGGCAGCTCCACCGGGCATCTGCCAAGGTTGCTCAGGCTCTTGGGAAAGAAACACAAAGGGGAAACGAGGAAAACAATGTCAGATGACCGGCTGGGTAGGTGACGGCCGAGGGGGTGAGACCAGGGCCAGACTCCTCTCTAGCTGCATGAGACAGCTCCATCGGGCATCGGGCAATGTTGCTCGTACTAGCGAAAAGCACAATGGGACGCATCCTAATGATAGGATAATACCATAGTATGTAGTACTAGGCGAGGTGTAGTAGAGGCAGCATGAGGGTAAGGAGGGAAGGGGGAAAAATAAGAAAAGGGGAAAAGGGGAGTAGATCAGGACAGATAAGTGACCGGCAAGTGACCGGCAAGGATCAATAGTCACAACATCCCAAGAAATAGGTAATAGGGATGAAAGTGAGAGGGGTGTAGTGTAGTGTAGGGAATTGGGACCGGTAGTCTCAACAACCCGGTACACTGCGACAGAGAAAGGTGGGAGGAGGGAAAGAGACCTGGGGGGGGGGTGATGGGGGTGAAGGTCAGTCCGTCGAACAGACATGGAGCAGTCCATCGGTAGAGACAACGTTCGGGTCGCCCCGATGGGATCCGGCAGAGAAGAGAAAGTACAGAGGACTCCAAAATGGAGGGTCCTGGGCACCGAAAGAAAATAAACCCAAAAAGCGGGATACATACTAAAAACCAAGTCCTAACACCAGGAGAGTTGGATCCAAGACGGAGCAGGGAGGGGGATGCAGTCAGAGAATCATGGGGGGAGGCGGGCTGGAGATCATCGAAGAACACATGGGAGCACATCAAGGTTTTAAACAGATCCAGGTGTAAACAAACATGGGGGAGGCGTTTACCCAATTGCTTTCAGGCTCCTCTCATGGCTTCGGTGACACGGTTGCTAGGTGGCGTGCGGGCTGCAAGTGCGGGGAAACAATTTCCGACTTGAGGAATCTTTTCGTACCGTTACCAGGCAACACCGCGTCAGCGTGGCACCTCGAGAAATGCTCACGAGTCGTTTCCAGAGTTCCCTCGAGTGAATGGCGCAACCGCAGGATTAATGGCACAAGCGCAACCGCAGCGTCAATAGCAAAGGCTGGAAAAAGTTACAAAAGATGCTGGAACTTAGATACAAAGAATGCTCTGGCCAGGACGACCCACAGGCATCAGGTTCGTAGCAGCGAGTGGAGGCTGCGGATTCAGGGATCACGGGATCAGTCACAGCCGGCAACCACTGCCAGGCAGCCGAGCTCCGGGCCAGATAGAGGGCAGCAAGGCAAAGCTGCAAAATGGCGCCGGAGGCCAAATGGTGCCGGTGAACACAATTTAAAATCAAGGAGCAAAATGGCGCCAGAGGCCAAATGGTGCCGGTGAACACAATTTAAATCAAGGAGCATGCTCTGGCCAGGGCGACTCACAAGGGCATCGAGAATCATAGCAGCGAGAGGAAGCTGCAGAAACGGGAATCGCTTGATCAGTAAGCGCCGGCAGCCACAGTTGGGCAGCCTAGCACTGGGCCGGATAGAAGGGCAGCAAGCAAGGCTGTAAAATGGTCCAACAAGATTAAAACTAGGAGCAGGCTCAGGCTAGGATGATCAACAAGGGTATTCGGCTTCGTGGCAGTGAAGTGGAGGCTGTAGATTCAGGGCTCCCAGGATCAATCCGTGCCGGCAATCCCTGTCGGGCACCGAGTTCCGGCCCAGATAGAGGGCAGCAGAGCAGGCTGCAGAGAGGTGCCGGAGACCAAATGGTGCCAGTGGTCGCAGCCCCTCTGTCGGAAGAGGGCGAGCATGACGATACTCCGGGGAGTTGATGAAAAAGATCCACCGACCAGGTGCTGCCCTCAGGGCTCCGGTCAGGTCCTCCGGGGCAGGGATGACGATAGCAGGCAGGGGCTCGAGGCTGAACTTCTCAGGTCTGCGGGGAAGTCCTGGCCGATGGCGCCTGCATAGCGGGTAACCCCCCAGCGCCTGGAGATCTCAATCTTCAGGAGGCAGGCACGGGAATCAGGAGAGCCGACAAAGTCAACCAATGGCTCGCCGCCGTGGGCATCTGCCTTCCGGCAGCAGATTAGCCATGGAGCAGGAGATCAGCTGAGCAGTGCCGGGGACCGGGCAGTGTAGGCACCGACCGGTGCAGCAGCGGCAGTCGATCCGGGTAAGTTGGCTGTTGAGATACGCTTCCGTGGTATGATTCAGAAGGGTGCGCGGTCCGGTTCAGGGGGCAGGCGGGTGGACGGCCAGTGAGGTGGTTTTTACGGGGATAACTACCAAATTGTTAATCCCCAAACCGGGAGCTCCTCGGGAGGCTCCCACCCGGCGGCCATCTTCAAAAAGAAAGCTTCAAAGATTGTTGATTTCATTCAGTGATTAAAACAAATTAGGAATAGCAAAGTCGTTGAAAGCACTCTTTACGTAGGCTAGCGAGGGGATAGAATTCATATAATCTTTCCTAATACAGTCTTCAAGGATAAGTTGGGAAAAACTAGTATGAGGATAGTGCCATATCTTAATCCATAAGAGGAGGGGTGCAACCCTCAGTACATCCTCCAAAAAGGGAGCCCCAAGTTCAAGATGAACAGTGGAACTGTCAAGGATCTTTGCGGATGCTAGCAGCCTATACAAAAAATTGATTTCTATAATTTGCAGGGTCTCCAGAGTAGTATAGCCCCACACACCCGCTCCATACGTGTCCCCAGAACATTTGCTTTTATACAGTGAAATTAAATTATTTATAAGTTGAGGCTGAGTTTCCTTGAAAATCTAAAGATTGCTTTGATTGCCCCAGAAAAATTATAGTCTCTCTGAACGAGAAGCTTATCCCAGCTCAAATTTTCCTCCAACAAAATTCTGAGGTAATTAAAATTCTACACCTTGGCAATGGGGGTTCCACTTATGATGTGGTTGTGCGAGCGTGCTTATTTTGGCCATCATATCATAATATATAAGTTTTGGTGGTTAACTTTAAATTTAATCTTCTCAATAAATTTGTTAAAAGAGTCTAGTAGCACCTGCAAACTATTGGTGGTGCGGGCGATTAAGACTGCATCATCCATGTAGAGAAACTCAGGCACAAGCCTGATGCCTTGGCTTCCAATAATGACTCAGTGGGCGGGGGGTCACGGATTCCAGTAATGATTCAGTGGGAGGTCTATAGAAGTCAAAAGGTTAACAACCACTGTTCTAGAATGTTCCTTGATTACCCTACTGACTAAGGGCACTGATTGGCTTTCTAGGTGCTGCATTCACATTTATGCATGCATACAGCACACCCCAGTATTACAATGAAGATGGATCCTTGTAAGTTATGAGTATAGTTTTTTTTTTTTACTTGGATACAGGTCAGAGGTAACGCCCCACCAGGAGCAGCATCCTTGCTGCTCAGCCTATCCACTCCAACTGAACTTGTTCAAACACAAACACTCTCAACATTCTAAAGACCTCACATATTGGTAAAGCAGTAGGGAAGAGAACATCAATCCACATCAATGGGGAGGATGCATTATACTCATCAGTAAATTACAACACATCTCCCCCCTTATGGAGACAATAGAAATCCAATGATATGTAAGATGAGAAAATCCGCAAGCAATAAATTCATCCCAAAAATTTACAATACACGTCTAAAGATAACCCAAAGCTTCTCCGCTCATCCTTCAGGGAAAACTAGCTACCCATTCCCCTCTTCATCACATATACTAATACAAGACCGGCCTGTTAACCCTCCACAGCACAAGCACTAAAACAGGACCAGGGCTTCTTGTACACTCTACTGCATTGGGGTGTAACTATGTACCCCCTTTACCATTCATATAAGCAGGACACGGGCTTCACCTACCCTCTCCTGTAGTGGCGTGATACCACAAACCCCCTAAAACATTAGGCTTAACACACTGCTCCTACATCCTTAACCCCATAGGAAGGATTGACATATATCACTGGGGTGTACCACACACCCCCTAAAACATTTGGTTTAACACACTGCTCCTACATCCTAAATCACTTAGGAAGGATGGTCAACTCTACAACTCTGGGGGGGCGTGGGCTAGGGCACGGAAGATGGCGGGTGTGTGAGCAGTCAACTCCGCTCCGGCCCAACAATAATCCTGGCACATCTGCCTGCTGGAGTGGTGACTGACGGCCCCAGAGCACACAACTGCCGACACAATGCCCCAGTGAGATGACGGTGGGCAGGAAAAGGACTGCCAGGAGAGAGCAGCGGACAGCCTGGCATGGAGGGATGGGTGGGAGCCTGCTAGTGTGACCAGAACTCGCCTAGTGAGGGCGGCCCGGTGCAAAGGCTCTGCTGGGGATGCAGACATGAGGGGCTCCCCCTGCCCTCCCCCGCCTGCCCTTGGAGACATCAGTGGACCGCTGCCCGCACCCTGGGGACCTAGATGTCCGGCGGCAGGCGGGAAGTCCCATAGCGCGTGAAGGAAACCGGCAGTGACGGACGGCGGGCCTCGGCACAGTGCGGGTAGGCTGCGACGTCCCGTGTGAGGAGGTGGCGGCCTCGCTGAAGTGCTGCCAGAAAACAGAGTGGACCCCGCCCAAACCCCGAAGGTGAGAGGGCCGCGGCGGTGAAAGTGATCAGGGCTGACATCGCAGCCTGGTGTGTGGAGTGCGGGGGGAGCGGGAGGATTTCACCCCCTGAACTGAGAGGTTCGTGCCCGGCCTCCCTGGTGCTTGCGGGGGAGATGTGGAGGCGAGGATCTTGGCCCTGCGCCAGAACGCTGCCGGCCTGTAATTAACACAAAGAAGCCTGAGTCCAGCTGTTTGGAGGCATATGGGAAAGGAGTGGAACTGTGGGTGACCCTAAGAGTATTCCAGCCACTGAGTGGCTCTAATTGGGCGGATATTATCTGGGGACCCTGGTGCGGATCTCCCTGGTCGGACCCTGGCCCGACTCGCCGGCCCGAAGAGAAGGCGAAAACGTGGATGCGGCTCAGGAGTGGAGAGTTCGGGCCCTCTGAAGAACAGAGGACTTTAGCTGGTGAGCTAGGGGCGCATGCTAGAGCCCCCGTCCCTTGGGTGCGGAGAGGAGGGAAGACACACTACTAACTCCCCTGAATAAGTGCTGCCCTGGACTAGGGGAGGCTGGTGCTCGGCTGAAGTGGATTGTGCTTGGCCTACCTGGTTCCAGGTGTCCGTGTGAGGAACGTGGCCACTACGGGAAGATTGAAGAATAAACAGGGGACCACACAGATGGAGGAGAGAGAACCCTCGCCGGCCACGTCTGGGTCCAGGGATGAGGAGTACGGCACCTCTGACCTCTTGATTCATACCCACCTGCACATATTGCTGGCTGCCATTGCGGACACAAAGGCCATCCTTCAACAAGATATAGGAGCGGGCTCTGTTGGGTTGGGTCCGCTACAAGCAGAGCACCACCAGCTGGTGGATAAAGTGAAGGATTTAGAACCCGCAATTGAGGATTTGCAGCCGGAACAGGCTGCCACGTCCCATAAAATTGATGAGCTAACAACCAGAGTGACAACACTTGAATGGCAAGCTAAAGATGCAGAGGGCTGGAACTGCCGCAATAATATCAGAGTGGTGGGTGTCCCGGATGGAACGGAGGGTACGGACATGATGTCCTACCTCGTGGACTGGCTTCATACCTCGTTGCCCCGGGGGTGCTCACACAGTTCTTTGCACTGGAGAGGGCACACCGGGTGCCTGGCGCTGGGGTGCCACCCCGCCTGGTGGTGGCGAGGCTCCTACTTTACAGGGACAGAGATATCATACTCCAAAATACTCGTGCTAAGGGCCCAAATGTGATAGAGAATAGTAAAGTATCAATCTTTCCGGACTTCACCGCTAAGGTCCAGGCTCAAAGAGCATCGTTCCTGGAAGCAAAAAAAGCATTGTGAGACTAAGGCATCCAGTACTCCTTAATGTTACCGGCCAAGCTAAGAATAATCCTGGATGGTAACACCCATTTCTGCGACACTCTAGAAACTGTGTGGTCCTGGTTGGAGGCGTATGAGGCTGGAACACCATCTCAATAGCCGCAGGCTGCTCCTGGGGGCTTTGACCGGTCAACACGGAAGCTGAAATCAGGGATTTCAGACTCGGGGGGTTCAGTCCTGAGCACCACAGCCCTCCCTGTCGTTACCCCAAGATCAGTTAATGAACTGATTTAGTTGATACACTGGTTGCCTGGGTTATCTCTGAGGTATGGTGAAAGTTGCAAGGCTTTGCTTGCTCCTGGATTGGGGGACTGATATGTCCAAGGTGGGTTGTAATGAGAACATATCAGTGAACGCTGGGACAGCCAACTCTGGGGATGGGACACACGACAAACTGGGGTCACGGAACACACACCGGCTGGTAACACTATTGAGCAGTGGGCTCATGGGAAGCAAAGACACGCAGCATTCCATAGCCAATCCCCGACCAGATTGCCATAACTAGGTGACTAGAGGAGACCTTCGACTCGTAATGTTTTTCTTTTACAGGTTTGGGCGGTTAGCAGTTGCGATGCTGCCCATGGAATTGGGAGTAACTTGTTTGGGGTGTTAGCGGTTGTCTGGGGCATCACTTAGGGTCCTGCTATAGGTAAAGGGGGGTTAGGATTGGTAGAAGGGGGCTGGGGGACCACGAGGACCATTATTGGCCCCTATGGCACATGCAAGACAAATACACCATGAGGTGAAATTATTGTCCTGGAATGTTGTTGGGCATGGTGTTAAGAGCTGGAAGGCATGGGATCATTTGGTTTGATCGTGAGTTGATTTTTGGATTCGTTTGTGGGTTTTATGAGCAGTGGGTCGGAAGGGGAGCATGGCACGGTAGACCTGGCTGCTTTCACAGTTTTTTTCGTTGTTTATTTAAGCATATTAAACACGTTCAATATACGTTTTGAAAAGGTTTTTTGTGTTTAGAGTAATGGGGCACATAAGTCACGGTTTGCTGGAGGTCTTTTAAGGGGTGATTATTGCTTTGCACACACGTATATGATTCATATTGTTTTGAGAAAATTTACAATTATAGATTTATTCATTGTTAAAAATGTGAAAGTATTTAAAATTACAGATGGCTTTTTTTATATCGCAGTTACCCCTGACGAAGGGCAAGAGGCCCGAAATGCATTGGGTGAGGGTGAATACATGCATGGTGACCTAAGATGACAAAGTGGACAGAAACAAGTCGTTATAAAAGGCCTGGATTGGCATTTTAACTGTACTTTCAGTTTGGAACCACTTGGCCTCCTGCGCAAAATTTAAGATTAATGTTGAATAAAGATGGATTGGAAAAAGTTACAGATCACACTGGATTTCTATGGTTTAGTTGAATTACGTTATGCAACGTGATGATGTACATTCATGTGGCTGTGCGGCTTGAGGCTGAGCGCGACGGCGCAACAGTCAGTGGCCTTATGCCATAAAATACATAGCTATATCACTCGCAGGGGGGGCACACATTGTGATGTTATAAGGGATGCACCTTACTGCAGAAGAGGGTATCCATTTGAGGTGCAGATGGTGCTCCAATTGTATGCTACATCTTAATCCGCATTTTCGAGAGGCACATTGTTGTGGATTAGGTCTGGCACACCCTTTGAAACTGTTCATTCTATTATTGACCCAGAGGGCCGCTATGTGTGGGGAAAGGCAGGCTACTGGGAAGGGAGGTCACATTGGGAAGCATTTATGCCCCGAACGAGGATCAACTCCAATCTGTCTATGCCCCTTTCATCTGTGGGCACGAACAACCTCCTCTTGGGGGGTGATTTTAATTGAGTAGCAGATGTAGAGTTAGATAGGTCTACACCCCCACTACGTGGCACATTGGCATCTAAGACAATGCTGGGGTTCCAAGATTGGATGGAACAGTGGGGCTTGAAGGATGTTTGGAGGGTACAACATGGTCAATCAAGGGATTACTCCTATTACTCCCATCTTTATTGCCTGCACACTAGATTAGATATGTTTGTTTGTTCTGCCCGCCTAGGCCCCTCTGTGACATACACTGAATATCTAGGGTGCACATTATCAGATCACTGCCCGCTCCTGTCCTATTGCTGAATCCACGATTACCCCAACATGGGGACTTAACCCTGCCTTTCTTGAAGACACATACCTCAAGGATTCTCTACAGGTGGCCATCTCAGAATATTTTCAGTTCAAGCAGGGCACAGCTGGCTCTCCACAGATAGAGTGAGAGGCCTTTAAGGTGGTGGTGAGGGGACACTGTGTGGGACAAACTGTGGGGGTGAGAAAAGAACTACTTGGGGAACTCAAAACACTGGAGACTAGCCTATACGAACAGGGTACCGAACTGACAGCTGCGACCCTCACTCACAAACAACTTGAAGACACAAGAGGTAAATATAACAGTGCCCTAGAATGGCTGTGGTGCTTGGACTGTGCGAATATCAAGTTAGAGTGCATGAAGAGGGAGGTAGATCGGGTAGACTCCTCGCTTGGTTGGTGCACCCACAAGAATAGGGGTTCACCCATTACCCAGATCATGACAGATAACAGGACACTAATACACTTGCCTAAGGCCATCAACGCAAACTTCAGAGCATATTATGAGACTCTATCAGGGGAACCACAGCTACAGGAGAACCTAACAGGGTTCTTAACGCCCCTACCACTGAGGACACTAGAACCAGCCATGCGGGAAGGACTGGGGGGCTGGTGACGGAGCAGGAAGTGAGGGCGGCCATTAAAGAAATGGCAGCGGGAAGACTCCAGGGCCGATGGCTTACCGGCAGAGTAACCCTTCGCACTGACCATAGCCCCTAAATTCGAGACGCAATATGCAGAATCGCTGAGCAGGGGATCACTGCCGGATTCTACTAGGGACGCACTAGTTGTCCCCCTTCCGAATAAGAAGTCCTTGGCGACACAAACATCGGAATTCTGCACCCTCTGCATGTTGAACATGGAGTTTAAGGGCCTGAGCAAATTATTGGCCATGAGACTTTTGCCTTATATGTCACACCTCATCCATGATGATCCAAATTGATTCATCCTGACTAGGTCCACCTCCGGCAACCTACACAGACTTTTCCATGTCATGCATCAACCAGACACTGGCCTTTATCCAGAGGCCCTAATAGTGTCAGTTGATTTAGAGAAGGTCTTTGGCTCTGTGAGGTGGGACTTTTAATACGCGGTGATGGAATGGATGGGACTGAGGGAAGGATGGATTAGATGGGTATGATTATTGTACAAACACCCAACAGCACAGGTCCGGACAGGGAGAGTAATATCAGACACCTATAACATCAATAGGGGTACTAGGCAGGGGTGACCATTGTCACCACTAATGTTTGCTTTGACTATTGAGCCTCTGGGAGAACTTTTCAGACAACGGTGAAGATGCCACGGAATGCGCTCAGAGGGGAATGAACATATCATATCTCTCTATGCCAATGACTTGCTGCTGTATTTGGGTGATGGATGCCAAGGGGTGACTCAGGCCCTGGCTCACCTGGAGGATTCAGTTTTAGCGGGCCTCAAAATAAACCAATCTAAGACTCATATCTTCCCATTGCTACATGGGCATCAGTGCCCGGCCGGCCTACCTGGGGGACTTGCCTGGTCTCCCCAATCCTTTAAATATCTGGGTGAACAGGTGTTTCATACTTTGGAGGACCTTCAAGATGGCAATTTGAAGCCCGTGGTAAGATCCCTCAGGGCGAGTGTCCAATATTGGCACTCATTGAATCTACCCATTATGAGCCGCATAGCGCTGTCCAAAATTATCATGCTCCCTAGACTTTTGTATTTTTTCGTGAACCTCCCTGTAGTGCTTCCACCCTCTTGGTTCGTGATCCTAGATGCATTGCTCAGGGAATTAATCTGGGATGGAGGACAGAACAGGGTCTCATTGGCAGTGTTGCGGAGGGCACCAGAGGAAGGAGAATTGGGTGCCCTGGATTTTTTATTGTACTACCTGGACGCCCAACTCTAGTTGTTGGCCCAATGGTTGGACGGGAGAAACCTAGAGACACTGGGTCCCATAGGCTTGGTAGATAATCAGGGATTGTTATTGGCAAACCTTGTACACCCGAAAGTGGCTATTCCGGAGGTGGGAGTGCTGCTACAAATGGCACTGAAATGCTGTAAGAGGTGCCTCCAGCGAACAGCCGGAATTCCACTATATGCACCAGATTTGCCCTTAGTATCCTCCCACATGGTGACACCCTCTCCCCATTCACAAGGGGACAGTTGTCAGAGTGGACATCAGCCGGTGTTATCACGGTGAGTGACTGCTTCCAACAAGGGGAGCTCATCCCGCTGCCTGCTTGATGTGTCTGTAAAAGGTGGTAATGTTTGCAACTCCCCAAGGGTCCCTATATGTATAGGGCAGTGGAAAATAGTGCATTATAATGTTGTCACAGAGTGGATTAACCAAAGTTATATAAAGAGCTGATATCCAGACAAAACAGAAATGTATTTTGAATGACAAAACATAAACAACGGAATGTGATGTGCTATTAATTTGCTGACTTGACTACTGCTCTTGTAAATGCATATAAGTATGTGAATAGAAATGCCAATGAAAACGTATTTTTAAAAAAACTCTACAACTCCGGGCTTAATACACTGCCCCTTCATCCTTAAGCCCTTCGAAGGATGGTCAAAAACCGGTCCCACTTCAGGACCAAGATAACTCACACTCTCTCCCTTATACATGCACAACAGGACCAGTAAGACTAATCACACGACACTAACATGTCACTCAGCACATGTGACTCTAGTATAAAACCACATAAAAGCACCCCCCAAAATCAACAGGAACTTGGAAATACAGCACATCACTCCTGCCCAATTCACCCATAAACGTGGCCAAAAAGAACTTAGAATAACATAGAATAGTTAAATAAGCAGCAACTCAAACTGGCATTGACAACAAAAACATGACCATGACAGGTAATACAATGTTCTTCAACACCGGTGAGCAGTTTCTCACCCGAAATGCGATTTGTGATTTGTGATTTGGGTTCCACATTGCCATGTTTACAATAGTCAACTGGGACAGTTGCTTTCACCATTCACAGTCAGCAGAATGCCGCTCCCACGATAACATTTGTACCACTCTCTTGTACAGCACTAAACCCTGTGCTCACCTTTTGTCACATCGTTCCAGGAGGTGCAGCTTCATCTTTCCTCCTGTTACCAGGAACAGCTCCAAGGGCTGAGAATGAGGCACACACACACGTGCGCTCCCCTCCTTTTTTTCCTTTATATACACTGCTCAGATAGAAATCATGCCATCAGCCATACTCACTGCCTAGCATTTTAACTCCAGTCATAGAACCTGCCACGCAGCGTCGATGAAGTCAACTTGCTCGGCTCAAAAGGATATGTGTAAAATGCCATAGTTGCCCTTGACTCCCCACATCATAATAATGCTCCTCCTAGGTCAGCGTTCTAGCATTTGATCCTATGTGTCAGAAAGTTGCCTTCAGCGCATGCTTATGCATGATAGGAATGTCCTCCAATTGAAATTGTTTGCAGACACCATTATTCTTTACCTTAGGCCAGAGGAACAGAATATCAGGACAACATTGACAGAATTTATCCGGTTTGAAGCTATTGGGGGATATGAAATTAATCATAATAAAACTAAAATCCTGTTACTTAACGCAAATAGTCAAATTCTTCCAAGTTTTTTGCAACAGCAAGCCCAATCTCTTGACCCCATTCGATATTTAGGGATCTACGTTACTAACAACTATGAGGAACTTTTTTAATTGAATTACTTAGGGGCCCATTACGATACCCGGCGTAAAAAAATCCGCCAGGCATGGAAGCGGCAAAAATCCGCCCGCACACACCGTCTGAACACCGACCACGCCATTACGATTACACAAACCGAAAACCGCCATCGGCGAAAAATCACACAAGATACCGCCCGCCATCGTCCGAGTCGGAGTCAAACCGCCCGCCACGGACGGAAACACGCACGACAACACAAAACCGCCCGCCCTCACGCCCGACACACCGCACGTGAGATTACGATCGCACCGCCATGAGCGCGGGAAAACTACAAATATACCGCCCGCCAGCGCAAACAACGCCGATGAGAACCGACACGGCAGAAGCCATGGCGCCCACGTCCCTGCACAGAAACCATCCGCTGACAAAAACAATCGCACACAACATGGACAACAAGTCCACACAGCAAGGCACGCACAAATACACAAGCACAGTACACATCCTGAAAACACCCCCCCCTGGACAAACAAAAACTACAAAGGCCAGAACCCCAGACACAACACACCTGAAAACAACAGACCATGAGGACACACCCACATAGGTAAGTACAAAAGCAGCACTCCCACAGACCACAACCCCTTGCAACATTGCAAACTAGAGAGGAGAGGAGAGGACACAGTGACACAGCAAGGACAGCAGCACACCACAGAAACGCACACATCACAACCACCACCACCACCACCACCACCAAACACCGGCACCACAAACCCCCTGCACATTACACAACACACACCGCACCAGCACCACAAACACCATGGCACCACAAAGAATGCCCAAGTTCACGCCCATGGAGCTGACGGTCATGGTCGACGAGATCATCAAGGTGCACCCACAAATCTATGGGAACCTGGTCCAGCACACACCACTAGCCACCAGAAAGAGAATGTGGAACCGGATCGTAGACCAGGTCAATGCAGTCGGGACCTTGCCCAGGAACAGAGTCGAAATAAACAAACGGTGGAATGACGTCAAGAGCCTGGTCAAGAAGAAGGAGAGCAAGAACAGAGAGCTGGCTGCCGTCACTGGCGGAGGGAATCCCGCACTCTTCAAGACCTTCAAAGCGTGGGAGGAGAAGGTGCGAGTCATCATACATCCCGAGATCCTCGCCGGATTAGCAGGGGAGTGGAGGCTGGTAAGTACAAACTAATGTATACCAGCACACCGCTATGTACTCACATGCACTACCACCATGCCACAGCTCCCAGGGACAAACACCCCCATGTCCAGCACACAATACACAACACATCACACACACATGCAACAGACACCACCACACACAGCCCAAACCGAACAACTGTAAGATGCGTGGGGACATGTGTACACTCAGCCAGCCACGTAACCACCAACAGGTCCCCAAATATGCCAGAAGCGCCACAACGAGCACCCACCACACCCATGTGTCCGCCATAGCTGCACTAACCGACAAGTAACAGGTAAGTGGCAGGAACACAAAGTGCAGTGGGTGGGAGGGTGGACAGCCCAAGTACAAAACACACCAGGCCCCTAGTCCCACAGCACAGCAAGGAGGAGCATCCCCCACACCCCACAGCCACGTGTCAGCCACCGCAGTGCACAACGACAGCCGAAAGGTAGACATCACGGTCCACAGCAATCGGTGTCAGTGGGTGTCCAGCCACCACCACGACCCACAACACCCCCCACCCCCACAGACCTGCAACATGGAGCACCCCCCGCTTAGAACCATGTGGCATCCAGTACAGTGCACGCACGAACAACCTGCAGGTGGGAAACTGGACAGGGCTGGATTACTGGAGGCATGAGGACCGTAACACGACCAACACATGGGACATGTCACGTAGCAGACGAACACGCAGCACCGCCCACCGTCACGAACAAGTGAACAATGTGCACACGGACATGAACCACAGACTCACACCCCACATGACCCATCACAAACACAGCAACACCCAAGGAGCCACGTCTGCATGCACAAGCCACACTGAATATAGTACCACACGGCAGCCACTGTACAACCCATCACACACAACCGAAACACCATTGAAGTCCTGTCCATGTAGCCCCTACTGCCTGTCAACCACACACCCCACAACTACGCCTATGTAAGACAAACAACACTAGACGCAACAGAGCGGAACAACATAAATGCACACGAACACCACTGAACCCATCAAACACACAGACACACCATGCACATACAACATACCATCCATCCCATCCGTCAGCCCCAGTCTCATGAAAGGCATGTCATCCGCACAGCTGCCACACATACAGCAGTCACGCTAAGATACATGCCCATGACCAACCATGTGCCAGAAGTCAATGAAGCGCACGACACACTGTGAGCAACAACACACAACATGGGCCACACCCCCCCGAGCACTGCAGTGATGCACATGGCACAGGGCAGCACGCACACCAAGGAGATGGGACAACTGCAATACGTTGGCTGGCACACAACCATCACTCACTCATAACGATGCGTCCAATGCCATGTCCAGTAATCACAACAGACAGCAAATATGCAGGCCATGTCAAGCATGCACACACCTCAAACCATGCACTGTCATGCTGCCACAACACATGTCACGTTCGGCACCCATGGCTCACAGCATGTACCCCAAAAGCATATTCCATCCCAAATGCGAATCTGGGGCATGGCCCCCATGTTGCCATATGCGTTCCTAAGCGTCCCATCTGAACACCAAAAGCAAAGTACAAACCAGACCCAGGATGGGCCAGGAGCCCGCATACACCAGAGTCACAATAAGTAGGGGCACAGCAACACACCCATCGGCATGGCCAATCCGTCCCATGCCACATGTGCACAGCACACAGTCCCATTGTCAAGCACACACAACTACAAATGCTACAGCCACACACACGCCTCCGGGAAACCCATGTACGAGATTGCACGAACTGTTAATGTCAGACGACAAATACATACTTCGCCAGGTGCAACACAATAACAAATCTCATTCTCTCCACAGGTGACGAACTGCTGGATGCTGGGGATGGAGACAGCAGCCAGCACAGCCAGCCTACAAGCCCCCAACGAGGACACACGGATGTGGAGGATCTGTCCTCCTCTTCGGACACGGACCACCAAGCAGGCCCATCTGGTGTGGCAGGGCCCAGCCGCTCCCCAGGACCCCTCCTACCCACCAACCCATCATCCAGGGCTGCTGAACATTCCCAGCCCCCTGCTGCCACTGTCGTTGCGGCCACACCCACGGTCATTGCGGCCACACCCACGGTCATTGCGGCCACACCCACGGTCATTGCGGCCACTACCATTGCCGCAACCGCCACCATCGCCGCACCGACCACCACCGCCGCCACCACCACCACGTCTTCGCTGGCACCAGGCCCAGCGCAGGTGGTGGCCCGGCCGACTGGATCCACCCTGGGAGCCACAGCGAGGACCGTGGTGAGCAATGTGGCTAGTGGGCAGGCCGGTGGCAGCAGTACTGGTAGGAGGAGCAGGGTCAGGGAAACGCAAGTCTCCCTGGGAGCCATGCCCTGCCTCAAATGGCCAGAGTCCTTGGGGCCTATGAAGAGGCCCAAGAACAATGGGTCAGGTCTGCTTCAGACACGCGGGAGGTGCTGGGGTGCTGAGGTCCATGGACGCCCGTATGGGCCAACTCGTGGACCTCATGGGCCAGCTGGTGGTGGCGGTGAGGTCACAGCCAGGGACAGCAGCTCCACCACCGCCACCACCTGCCGGGGCGCAGGGTCGAGCAGCAGTGTCCAGTACCCCTGCGTCCACAGCCAGTGAGCACACCTCACCCCCCACCAGCAGGTCGCCACCACACACCCCCCCTCCCAAACGTGGAAGGGGCCGTCCGAAGTACAAACAGATCTCCCGGGAGGACTACGCACGCTCCAGACGCAAGTGAGGCAGCCAGCCAGCCTTCCTTGACCACCCACTGCATTGACTTGGACTACGATCCCACTCCACACAGCCATCTGGATGGCATGTGTCTGTTGGACCATGGACATGGAACAAGTGGGTACACCCTGAGCATCACGCAGCCGTGACCGACAGCTCATTGTCACTGCACGCACCACCTTTGTCATCACCTCGCACACAATCACATGTCACAGTTTGAAATAAATGCACCTCTTACACAAACTGCTGTTTGTGCCCTGTGTTTTATTTGTACGGAATACAACGGCCACCTTGGGCGGAAAGGCACCTGATGCGTGGCATGGCAATGGAACCGGAGGGACCTGTAGGGACCTAGGGGTGGGAGACAGAACAGGAGCACATTCAATGAGTGTGTCACACACCCATCACACAGTACATGTCAACAACTACAAGCAATGTACACACATCGCACAGAGCAATAGGGCACAATGTCACAGCCACCAACAGTGGCATACTACCCTGGCCATGGAGCGTTGACACACAGCACGCAGTGAACAAACGGCCACCCTGACACAGCACACACACACCTGCACAGATACAGCCACATCAGCCATCGTACATGGACACTCACCGTCAAGTGAAGTAGTGGGCGATGAGCTGCTGCCGCACATTACCAGCTTCCTCCTCCCCGCCGTCCTCCTCACTCGAGCTGTCCTGGTCTGCGGGCTGGGGCCCTGGTTGATCTCCGTCATCCACGATGAGGGGGATCTGCTTCCGAATGGCCAGACTGTGCAGCATGCAGCACGCCACCACTATCTGGCACACCTTCTGTGGGGAGTACGCCAGCGCACCCCGGTGCGGTCCAGGCACCTGAACCTGGACTTGAGGAGGCCAAAGGTACGCTCGACCACACGTCTGGTCCTCCCATGTGCCTCATTGTAGCGATCGTCTGCTGGGGTGCGAGGATTCCTCAATGGACTGAGCAGCCATGCCCCATTCGGGTACGCAGAGTCACCTGGGTGTGAGGGACACAGAGAACCGTTGCTATTCCAACTGGACAGGGGACAGCATCGCACAACCAGCATGCTACACCACTCCACATACTCACCGACAATACAGCCACGATCCTGTTGCAGATTGGACATCAGTCGTGGCAAGATGCTGTTGCGCATTATGTGTGCGTCATGGGCCGAGCCTGGGAACTTTGCACACACGTGGGTGATCACCATGTCCGCAAGGCACACCACTTGCACATTCAGGGAGTGCGTGTGCTTCCTGTTGCGGTACAGGTGCTCAGTGGCCTGTGGTGGAACAAGGCCAACATGTGTGCAGTCAATGGCTCCAACGACGTGTGGGATTCTGCCAAGGGCATAGAATGCACCCTTCACTGCCGCCAATTCACGAGCCCTGGGGAAGCGGATGTACCTGTTTCGGTACAGCATCATGGCTGCCAGTACATCCCTCAGCACCTTGCTGAACATGGGCTGGGACATCCCTCCTCCACTGCCCACTGTGTGCTGGAATGACCCAGTGGCGAAGAAATGCATGGCGACCATCACCTTAGCCGTGGGGGTGACAGCTGTCGGATACACCCTGCGGGGACGGAGATGGGGTTCCAACATGGCACACAGTCGATGCAGGGTTGGCCTGTCCAGCCGAAACTTCCTAATGACCTCTGTATCGTCCATGTCCGCCAGCAATTGGTATGGGCGGTCAATTTTCGGTCTCCGCCTAGGGAAAATGGCAGTGGACACATGTCAAAGCAACACAACACATAGCAATTTCGCATACACATCACTGACATGACTGAGCAAGCACATGAGCCACAGCCCAGCTGTCAAGCTGGGACGGCACGGCCACAATACACTTACACAGGTCTCCCAACAATGGCAATGGCTAGTGATACAAACCACTGCCATGTGCATGCACATGGGGATCTAGGCCCCAATGACTTGCGGGGCGTGCTGATGGGGACTGACTGCATATTCGTCCAAGCGGCAACGCCACGGCAACATGAATGTCTGCTGAGCATGGAACTGCTTCCGAGGCTGGATGAGTATGGCACACGACGACGACGATGTGGGCACAGGCTGAGCAGCCAAAACAAGTGGGACCTGTGGCACGAGGGGATATGAGACAGTAGTAGGTGTCAGCACTGCACCCTATGTACAGCACTGTACGGATCACACCTCCCGAAACATTGACAGGTGTCCACATTGACAGCCCCATGCCAAGACGGCTGTGTGCTTGCAGTCACACGTCACAGGTGAGAGGTTACATTGCACGTGCCAGGTGGCAGACGTACATAGTGGGAGCTGGCATGTGTGTGCATGTGTCTCCTGTTCAGGATCCACCAGATGGGCGCTGACTCTGTACTGAGCATTGGACACAGCATGTTCCGTGGAAGGCTTGTGTGTGTGGGATGGTGGCACTGGATGTGCCTCCGTTGGGTGGGGGGCCATGCACAGGGCGGGTACGTCGATGATTGCGCATTGTTGGTCACGGTGGGTGCACCCACTCAGATGTGTTGCCCTGTGTTCAATTCCTATGTCCGCATGATGATGGACTGTAGATGTGGGCAGACTACACATTGGTCGATGTGCTGTCTATATGCATGTGCCTTCACACCAGGCACAGCTGCCCCTGCACATGTGACCCCTGCTGGACTCGCTGCTGGGTCTGTGGAGCTGATGCACCTTCTGTGCGTGGGGCGGACAGCTCTCCTCACTTCCCTCATTGCGCATGTCATGACTTTGCCGCAGGTGACATGGATCATGGAGGGCCCACATGTACGCGTGGGTAGGCTACACATGATTGTTCACTGGTCGCCACCCCCAGTCAGTGTTTCGAATGGGAAGGTTGTCGTGCTGGTGGTATATTCGATGTGGCGGATGGGCGGGCCTAGGTGCGGGCTTACATTCCGGACATGGGGGTAGTTGGATTGGCGACTAGTTGCAGTACACACGGGACACGTCTCTTCCTTTCCACATCTGGGTCATCCCTTGTACTCACTGACAGTGATACAGTCATCTTCGCCCCAGCCCTCATGTCCTCCCCTCGCTCCCCCAATATGCATGTGCACCTGCGAGGCTAGCGCTTGCACAGGCAGCCCCAAGCTCGCACCAGAGAGGGCAAGGAGTGTATGTGTGGGTCCAGTTGCACGAGTGGGCTGTCTCAGGGTATGATGTGTTGCGGGACGCCGTCCACCTGCGTGGTGCCCCAAATGGAGACCCGGCCTGCATGGACTATGCATCACAGTCTTCGCCTTCCGGATCCGCCACCTGCGACACCCAGTGGCTGTGGCTGCCCTTGCGGCCATGCCGCGTCCGTCTGTGACTGATGGCCCACACATTCACTCTTTGGCCTCTCTGGGGAGGGCTCGGGGGTGGTGGCGCACGCGCTTGCACTTAGTCGCAATGGCATGTGGCGTGGTTGGTATAATGGGCAATGGATGGGTTGGTGCGAGCCACCTCCCGTGACGTCAGTGCTGCTCGTGCTGTGGTGCGTCCCCCCTACACTTCCATTTGACTTGTGCCATGCTAGACGTTGAGGTTCTATTGCCTGCGTGATATGACCAGGAGGAGCGCGAGGAGACCTCTCACACACCATGCTCCACTGCCATCCCGTGCCCTGTATCGCCTGTGCGGATTGACTATGTTGGGGTTACACCTGGTCGACTGGGG
>CAWUFW010025199.1:0-48578 GCA_963921515.1 Calotriton arnoldi
CCCCATAATGTTATAGCACACGCATAAAACTCCGACCGATGACAAAAAGCACCACATGGCGCAGAGTCAGCAGGAATGTTCACCAGAACAATCGATCATCCTACTCCTTTACCTGTATCGGGAGAAATTCAATGAGCTCTGACCTCACAGCGGACTCTCCATTTAGCAAATATTCTGTCTCTCCCTTTCCCTTCAAGTTCTCCAAACACTCAAAGCCTGTTTATCGGGTCATGTTCCTCCAAAACAAGGAAGGTAGCGTGTCGCCGGTGGGAAGTTCCTGCCCACAGTTGGGGACAGCAGGCACAAAAATCTTGGATAAGATGTAGGCAAAGGGAGAGGGGATGCCGGGAAAAAGAGAGTCTGCAAAAATCTATCACAGCTCCCTGCGAGGTATTCAGAAATAGTCTCACCACCGTATCCGACCTAGCGATCAATCTGACACACACCGTCTAGGGGAGCAAATAAGCTCAATCTCGGACACCACTGCATCAGAAATATATGGGGGTCGCAGGACAACTCTCTGACCCCCCTCTGGTACACGACAAAATATCCAAATCACATGAGAACCTAGGGAAACTCCCAAGATACCAGCAAGAAGCCCAAAAAAGAAACCTCTAGACAAAGAGAGAAGTCAAGACACCTGGCGCTGTTAGGGAGGGTCCCACTGCACGCCATGTGCTGGGACTAGAAGTGTATACATGTGACCCCAGAGCATGCTGCGATTGCCAACAACACCAAATTATGGCACACCCCCTGTTTACACATCACCCCGCGCATGTGTAGGTCAAAAGGTAAGACCCGCACTCCCTCACTAAGGAAGGTAGGATATTAGAAGTCTAGCAACCCCCATAAAACGTTAGTAAAAAAAACCAAGACCACCCACAGGCTCACGAGAACCACACCTTAACAAAATATATCCATTTCTGTCATGGTGAGGGGGGAGAACCGATGACACGTAAGCAAGAATTAATGCAACCCATGAATAAACACCCATTGTCTTAAAAAAAAGTAGACAACCTGATTGGGGTGGGGGGCACCTTCCAGTGCCCCACTAAAACTAACACGTATGAATGTAAAAGCACTCCCCTAAAAAAGAAAGGCACAGGAATCCCCAAGAATAATTGATGATAATACGTAAGGATGCAAATGTTTTCTGAACTTAACCAACAAACAGCTCTTATCTAACAAGTCTGCAATCGACTCACCAAAGGGCACCACCCTTACAGCGGCCCACAATCTTGTCAGCAACCACTTCCATAATCCTAACAAGACTCAAGTGTGCAAGTCAAAGACTTCGAACGTTTATCACAAACTTTTCCGCCAAACTCTTTCGAACCTTTCCAAAGTAAAGAAATCCCCCAATCACCGGAGCACTACAGACATCCTCCCTGGATCCATCCCCAAGACCTACAATGTTCAATAAGTTATGTATTGCTGTACAATTGTATACCCTCTGTTTACTGTGGGTGTGGCTGCATCCATATGTTGCCAAAGATCTGCCTAATCAAATGAAGTCCACCACAACATTTGCACAGCGCTTGTGTAGGGATCTTTCCCATGTCACTTGTAATTACACTGACCCCAACACTAGTATTTCACATTTCTGCACAGCGTACTCTTACACAACACATGGCATCAGCACATGACCGCCAAGGGCACCCAGATATCAGCCAGGTCATTTTATGTCTGTTCACGGATACCACATGCAGTAGGCACAGACAGCCTTTACTTGACCCAAGAGATAGCCCCTGAAAAAGTGAAATGCCTTCTCCACCTGCCCCTATTTAGCATTAGGGCCAAGATACAACCCAACAGAGTAGAACCCCATAGAGTAGTAGTGTATGTGACCTGTTAAGAGACCAATCCCACAGCATTGTACCTCTTCACCAAAACTAGCGAGATTCAAACAGAGCTAAATAGGATGCGCAGGCAGGGCACCATAAGGGAGGACACTATTTAGCCCAGAGACTTTCCAGAAAAGAGAATCTTGGAGGTAGCACAGCCACCGCACCAGTGCACAAACACATCCGCTCTCGCTTCCGTCTGTGGTCCCAGGCTGGCCCTTAGCATGTCGGGGCGGTCTTCTTTAATAACAAATGGATGCCGGACATGGAGTTCCACTGTAGGCCATCCACCTCGGTGACACGAAGGGTAATGATTCCCATAGGGAATAGTTAAACACCAGCATAGGCAATTCACTTCAGGAAATATGGGATACTGAGATAGATGGGGACATGTGGTTGGAAGGGAAGTGGCAACCCCTAATTGTACAGAAACTTACACTGTATTCCTTGTGTTTCAGAGGCAAAGGAACGATTCCACTAGGCACAAATGAGAACTATGGCACAATACTGCACGTACCAGACATGCAGTGGGGCACCGCCATGCTGACGGATACCTACTGGCAGTGAGGCCAGTTTACCTACACCCAGCTCATCCACGGATGGCGGGGCCTGTGCTCCCTGGTCTCCATACACATCCTTACCCTGGTCATTCATGGAATAGATCTGTCAGAGTTGTACCAACATCCGCTACAGGAAAAAACAACTCTGTTGAATTTGGCTCAAGAGAAAATAACTGCTGAATATTTTGGTTGGGCTCATTTCAAGGACATTCTGTAAGAATTCAGACTGTTTTCTGACACACAAGTCAATGCGGGAGGGTCCATATCCTTCTTCACCAAGCAGAAGGAAGCAAACACCCGATGGTTGCAAATAACCAGATGGGAAAGATGAGCAGTACTGAGCTTGGCCTTAACGCAATCAAGGAAGAACTAAGAGCCATCCGTCTCATGGTGATGCAACATCGATAGGTGTTGAACTTGATGACCGCAATGGAGGGAGGGGTGTGTCAAGATCAATGCGTACTGTTGCACGTTTATCCCAGGCAATGACATGAACAATGGGACTCTGACTTCTGCCATCCAAGCACTGCATCGTTTACAAACCGACATGCATAAGGAGGGAGCTGTACCAGAGCAGTACAGATACATCAGTTGGTTTTCCTGGCTTCCTCGGTGTTTGACAGGATAGTGCACATCATTGCTACCTATTCTCATTTATGCACTGTTTTTGTGTGGTTTCCTTTAAGTGGGGATTTACTGCTGTAAAAACGCTGTCCTCAAATTGGGTACAATGAAAGTAACTAGGGAAGTAGTAATAGTTAAAACTGAAACAGGAACAAGTCCCTAATAATGTGACTGTCATGAGGGTAAATGATGTAGTTGAAAATTCAACTAAAGGGGGGAATGTTAATATTGATGTACGCAATGATACATGTGTGCATAAAAACAAAATCATATCACTGGTGTCGAAATCGCCTGATATGACTTCTCAATCAGCCACGAGTCAGAAATGCGTGGTCAGGCAGGCCCTGCAGGCCCTGCGATCACAGGTGGGGTGGCACATAACCAGCAGAACAAACGCACGAAGAGGAAAAACCCAGATTAATCCCACAGATAGGCAGCAACACCACAATGGCCTGGGGAGATTGGCCCCAATAAAGCGAACATGGCCGGATGGGTGCGCGTTCCCAAAGTTAGATGCCACATGAAGTTAGGAACACCCAGCCAATTAGGACACAGCAAGCACAGTACATGCAGTGATCACGCGCTCCCCATGCCAGACATCTAGATACGCTACCCACTGGCCCTTATTGTGTCCACACAAGATCGAGATCCACTTGCATTTGTCATCAGGTGGGATTAATTTATGGCTCCATGACTAGGCCCACATTCCTCTCCCTAAACAAGATCTATGAATTGTTTTATGATGCTCCAATAAATGTATATAAAGACGCTCAAAACAATTGTACTTTGAGACAATCCTCAGACCCCGGCTCTGTAACTGTGACCCCAGCTGAAGTGTTTGATTAAACCAACAGTTCTTGTTTTGCCAAACGCCTCGTCTTTGTTTTTTCCAAGGTAAATTCATATTTGAGCAACATTTGCATGATATACTCTCACTCACATATGTGCTCTTTTTGAGAAAATCCTCACTCTGTAGCGTAGCATGAAGTCTGGGGCGTGCATGCTAGTAAACAAGTACCTTCGGGCTTGTTTTATGCTTCTGCATTCAAGTCTCTGCTGATAAAATGGAAAGCCTCCCTCCTCCTTAAGGCAACAGAAGGTACCGAAGGAGAGACTTGACCATAGGGAGGCGAGCGGCTCCTACAGGCAGTGGCTGGAATCCGTGCCGGCAATCTTTCAGGCTAAAGAACAACACAGACCTTCCCCCCTCCCGTCCCCAGATCACCTTCTGCCGCCGACCTTCTCTTCTCGGGTGCTGTTAGTCTCGCATACACAGGTCCCCTGTGACTGACTGTTCTGCTGGGCCCTCTTCTCACCCTGCAGAGGTCCTTGCGGGGGTCCGTGGCACAGCATGGACTGAGGTGCCAGCCTCACTCACTCTTTGCCTGCGGCAGGCACACCGCAACAAAGTTTTGACCGCATGGACATCACTCAGCCTGGCCAGGCCCACTACTAGGTGGTCACTGGGTGATGAAGATCTTTGGAGGATGTTGTTAGCGAGAGTCAGTGGAACAGCCGTCCCATGGCACATCACGTTGTACAGGCTGCCGGGCTGAGTGAGTCTCAGCTTGTTGTCACTTGTACAACAATATTTGCTGAGGCAGCATGGTGCATGGAGCCAATTGTGTTAACAGTGAGCCCAAGGCACCATATGCAGATTCAGTATAGTGGCAGCTCAGTGTGCACTCTTGCAGTAGTGCACAGCTCGCACTGCTAATGCAGCTGCTTCTACATCGTGGCTTATGACTCGCAGCACCATTGTCAGGAGGCGCTATAAATTGCGTTACTAATGCATTTTAGCACCGTGATGTGGACCACCACACTAAAATGCATTAGTCTAACTCCTGATGCATGGTACTTGGCAGGGCTGTCAAGTACTGCCCTGAAACAGCACTCAACATCAATGACATTCACACCATCCTGGACAGAGGAGAAACAGTACCCTCATCCTACTCGACCTCTCCACGGCCTTCAGCGCAGTCTCCCACAACACCCTCATCAAAAGACGCCACGAGATTGGCATACAAGGATCTACTCTCAAGTGGATATGTTCCTTCCTCACAGGAAGAACCCAAAGGGTCAGGCTGCCACCCTTCACATCAGAGACCAAGAAACTGATATGTGTAGTCCCACAGGAATCATCCCTCAGCCCCACCCTTTTCAACATATACATGACTCTGCTCGCCATCATCATCTGATCACAAGACATCACCGTCCTCTCCTATGTCGATGACACCCAACTCATCCTCTCCCTGACGGACAAGAAAACCACCACCGAAGCTAACTTCACCAACTGCATGACAATGGTAGCAGACTGGATGCGAACTAACTGCCTGGAGCTCCACTTCGAAAAGACGGAACCACTGGTCTTCGGCAATAAGACCTCCCCATGGGACTTCCCCTGGTGGCCGTCGGAGCTAGGACCAACACCCACAGACCACACAAAAAATCTAGGGATCACTATAGGCAATAAGCTCAACATGATAGCTCAGATCAATGCAGTGAGCACCTCCTGCTTACACATCCTAAGATCGCTAAGAAAGATCTCCAAATGGTTGCCTCAGAACACCAGTCGGACCGTCACACAAGCACTCATCACCAACATAACTTTTAAAGGAGGAGTGTCTGCACTTATAAAAGTTCCCAACAAATCAGTGTGATCTTGTCTTGTAAAGAACTAGTGACCTCGCAGCATCTCCCTTGGTTCTCTGGGTGTCAGACATGGGAGGATAGAAACAACATCCATCCTAGCAGATCTCTGATCCATGTTTTCCTCCAACCTATGCCTTCTCTGGACCATAAACTTTAATCAAGATATCTCATAATGGACAACCCAGTGCAGTAATCAACTAACTGGGCTATGAAAATCAGAAATACCATAAATAGACCTGCAAAGCTGCTCAAAGCATTCAGCTTACTGAATGAAAGCTATAAACTGCCTGCCTGTCTCTTACACTTCGTCATCCATCACACTGCTATGCGCTGCGAACCATAACACGATCATCGCACCTCAGTGGTCCTCATGCATGACATGAAAACACATCCCACATGCTATCAAAACAAAGACAATAACCTTCCAACCACAAACCCTACACGGTGTTGCATACTACCCATGTCCGCAAGCTCTTCAGTGCCCCACATAGGGGTGGTAAGTCCTATATCAGTGATACTCAAAGTATGACGCGGGACCACATGCGGCCCTCCTGACCTTTAGGTGCAGCCCCCTGGTTAACAGCAGCACTGGTTGCTATTTACTCTACTCAGTACTAACATTAAAAGTTTGCGGGGGAGGAGCCAGCCCATCATGGCCACGCGGAGCTGATGCTCCGTGCTGAACCCTCTCCTTGACTTCTAGAGCGGGCATCCCGCCGCGCTGTTTTTCTCACCTAAACGGCGTTGGTGCAACCGGAATGCGGGCTGAATCCAAGTAGATCCTTAGCGCCCTTCTCCGATCTGACATCCCGGAAAAACGAGCCTTGATGTCCCCGCCGATGAAGAGGCCAGGATGGCGCCTGCCAAGCGGTGAGGTATTGCCCAGTTCCATGGGAGCTGCTCCGTGTGGCTGCCGGCTTCCGTGTTCACCCATCTTTTAGTTCCCTCTCCCTGGGTCCACACCTGGATCGGGGGACTACTCACTGCGGCCAACTGCCCGCATGACGAGCGAGACACCTGGAGGTTACACCGAGTGCTAACGGAGGTGAGATCTCCCCCGGTGCCGGGGGGGAGGGGCACGCTATCACCGTACTGTCGCTGAAGTCTTGGTGATTTTGGTCTGTTGCGCTGATGTTGGCAGTGAGGCGCGCTTCATTGTGAGGCCGTTTTTAGTCGCCCCGACGATCTCCTTGTGGATGGTTCCTGACCCTAAATTGGCGGCGAAACAAGGACTTTTCAGAGCGTCTCATCCTCTCCTGGGGTGCTGCGCGAGGAGACCTGGGCATGCTGGACGATCGTTGCTGTACCTGTGCCCACTGATTGGAAAATGCCTATCATTGTGGGACCGCTTTTGTCTCCAAGACGATCTTTATATAGCAAATGGCTCTAATTGTCTCTGCCCCAGCGTTTTCGACCGGATTTTAAGATGGACACCCTAACACTTCCCTTCTGGGACATAGAGATTCATGGGGACTGACTGTATCCAAACTTGCAATGACACGTACCCCCTGCCTGAGTTCTAGATGGCCGACTCAGTGAGACCCTCTGCGATGCTCTTTAATCATTGATCACCGTCAGGACCTCAACCAGCCCTCTCCCGTCCCTGTCCCCACCCACCCACCAGGACCGTTACCCTGCTAACTTCCCTAGACAGCTGAGACCTAGCTATTTTTGTCTGATGCCCGGTGGAGCTACCTCGCGAGCTAAAGGGGAGATGGACTTTGGACTCCCTCCTTGACCATCACCTACCCAGCCGGACTTTGGACAAACTCTCCCGCGTCTCTCCTGACCTTATCTCCCCCCTCTCCCTTCCCCCACCCCTCACCCCTCTCCGCTCTTACTCTTTCCAGCTTCTGACCTTTGCCCTCTCCTGCCCTTGCCCTTTGTCCCCACCCTGTTTTTCTGTGAACTTCTTCCCACGCCACTTGAGACTGAACTATTTTGTCTGATGCCCGATGGAGCTACCTGGTTTAGCTATAGGGGAGACGGGCCGTGGATTCCCTCCTTGGACGTCACCTACCCAGTCGGTCTTTAGGCAGACTTCCTTTCGTCTCTACTGTTGTCTCTTCCCTCATCCTCCCTTTCTCACCTCCCCTTCCCCCTCTACTACTTTTCTCTCTCCTTCTCTCCTCTCTTAATGTATTGCTTATTTTTTGACGTAATGTGTAATTGCTGATCTTTTTCTGTTACATTGTTGAACCTTATGTAAAGCGCTCTGATACCTTCGGGTTTAGCCAGCGCTATATCAAACTCTTTAAATAAATAAAATAAAATGTTAAATAAACAGGCAAGAAGTCATTTAAAGGTTAATTACAGTTAAAGGAAGGAAGTAACTAGGGTGTCTTGCTCCACGTAACTTAAGGAACACCTTCATTTATAAAGACATCTTGCAGCATAGGTGTAAAAGTATGATAAAGTCTCTTCAAAATTTGGGGGGGCGTGCCCAGGCCGAGCACCAAGATGGTAGCTCAACCATGAAGGTCTGGAGCCGCCGCTACATAGATGCAGCCTCTGGTTGCTTCACCAGCTTCCTTGCGGCTGGGAGAGGAGATGTCCCCCGGCGGGGCTTGAGCCGCTCTGTGGTCGGCTAGACACTATGGGCGAGACACCGCGGCCCGCAGTAGCTGCGGCCTGCGACGACAGGGGTCGCAGGCGAGCCTGAGGGCGGGGCCGCGGACGTGCAGGGCTGTGCCGCTGAAATCAAGCCTGGGGATTCCTGGTGGCCCCGGGACACGCTGTTTGAGCAGAGTTCCCCACCACGACCGAGACGCATGCCTTACACTGTGGTGCATTTTGACAACAGGCTGCGGTGGTGAGTGTGTGCATCAAAATATAATGCTGCCTTCCTTTTGAATTGACAGCGACTCGTGCTCCACCTGAGCCGAGAAACACTATACGGTGGCGCTGCATTGCTGGACTGGCAGCGAGTACCTTTCGTTGTGCCTGCTGTGGAGAGCCCCTTTCCCTGCCTAATATAAACAGGAACTGTTGAGACTCACATCCCGGGAGCTAAATCAGAATGTCTTGGACGGTCATATGCTTGCGGCTACCTGGGCCGTTAACTTCCTCTGAGGCCCAGCACTTCTACATTCTCTACCTCGCCATACTCTCCTGATTGGCTATTCCTGGTGCCAACATGCCATTGGACCAAGGTGGGCCTACAGATTTTTCTGGGAGGTCCGGGATCTGGGGGCTGGCGGCCACTGGTGGTGCTGTCCACTCACTCTACATCGTCGTTCCGCCACACGATGGGGCGCAGTGATCCCAAACAGTGCCAGCTCTCTTTTGACACTGCTAAAACCCCTCGGCAGGAGGTGGGTGATGAGCCACCTGGGGCAGACGCCCCCCCCTCTGGATGGTGCAGCGGCCATAATGGCAGGATTACGAGCCAGCTTTAAATCGATCGATGCACGACACGTTGACAGCTCGATTAGAGGGCATGCATGGCCGTATTGAACAACATGAGACCCGCATTGATGCCGCTGAGCAGCGACTGTCTGATCTGGAAGATGTCCATCCTGCTACTGCCAAGAGGCTTGAAAGAGCCAAACGACTCCTCAAGGCGGAATAATATCCATATAGCCGGTGTGGCAGAGACTACCAACACGGGCCCCATGAACACCTATGTTGAGCGGCTCCTTGAAAGTCTATTTGGCAGGGAGGCATTTTCATCGACCTTCGCGGTGGAACGAGCCCACAGATCACTTGCCCCGAGACCGGCACCTGGCACGGCTCTGTGATTGATAATTGCCAAACTCCTCAACTACCATGACCGGGATGCGTCTCTTCGACTTGCTCGCGACAAGGGAACTGTCCAGCAACAAGGCATGACTTTTGCATTCTTTCCAGATTTTACCCCTCTAGTGCAGGAGGCGTGTCGTAAATTCATAGACATTAAACGCACACTTCAGAAAGCAAACGTTCATTATGCTATGCTATACCCGACGCAGCTTCACATTTAGATAAATGGCAAATCCCATGTCTTTAACTCACCTGAAGAGGCCACCAGTTTCTGGAAGCAACATCGACTTGGACCTGATTCCCCCACGAGTGGTGGAGCGGCCGCATCCTCTCATCTAGACTCGACGGACCCGTCAAGATTTTTTGGAGCATTAGCCTCTTTAGACAATCGGCCTTACGCCGTTTCCTCCGCTACCTTTCACTGAACTGGTCTTGTGCTCTCCAGCTGCAGTACGCCTGAACTTTGGTCATATGCTCCTAGGACTGCGCTCTTATTGGCTGTACTTGGTTTCATCAAGGTTATGGACTTTTTGGCAGTCTCCATTGAGTGTTGCCTCCCCTCTAGGAGTTCTCCTTCAGTTTGTACCAGCAATTTGTTATTTGGGAAATGATGGGATTCAATGTATACTGGTTGTTTGCTATCTGATGTGGGTGGGGTGTATGGATCTTTGTGTTATTTTGTGTTATGTATTCTAATGTTAGTCTATACAGGGCTTTGATTATGCTGTTAGCCATACATGTGCATGTTCTACACATCCCCGCATGTACACACATTTATCCGTTGTTGAGATGACGCCACCATTTGAGGGATCCGGGTCACTACCGTTGAAATGTATGACGTGGAATGTTAGAGGGCTCTCCAAACCACGAAAAGGGCGACAGGTCTTGTCCTACCTTACCAGACACGCTGTTCAAGCGGTATTTTTACAGGAGACCCATTATGCTCCACACTCTACCAATCGATTTGCATCACACGGGGGGGGGGGAGAATCGTTTTTTCGCTAACCATAGTACCTTCTCTAGGGGGGTATGCATCTTGATCCACAAATCAGTTCCTTTTAATGTGCGGGAGGTGAGTCCTGCCCCGTATGCTTAAAAGCCCGGGGACGCAGATCGAATAGGCATGCATACGGGGCAGGACTCTTGATGTTAGTGTGACTATAGGGCTACCCCGCACTGCTGCGGTCCCCTGAGAAGCAAACACTCTCCCAAATTGGGATAGAGTACGACACACCTACCAAGGCATAAGATAAGTGATCTTTGTTTCGGGTGTGTCACACTAAGGAGCAGCTATCTGCCCTTACATATATATAGCGATAGGGAGTTTCCTTTTTGCAATATTTACCAGGGAGGACGATTTTGCCCTGAAGAAAGCCCGGGACCTTTTTGGGCCCTCGTTCGGACTGAAACATGTTGGCATTAGGGTCATAGGACCATAACACTCCTTGCGACCCACATAATTTTTTGTATTTTATTATCCCCTGCGGCTCCAATAATAAAGGGATACCGGGATCTGCAGGAGGATTTTTTATCTTTATACCCCCTGGCCATTTCTTCCTAAGTGCTCCCTGAAATATGGTCGAGCCCACCCGGACCTTTAGGAGTCAGGGTGAACCCGATGATGAAGCATGACACTACTAGAGTGTGTGAGGGTTATATTAACAAAGGGAATTGCTTCCTTTCCCACAATCTAGTGGGTAATAGTTGAAAGGTCTCTTTCATTCTTCCCATTTGCATTGAGCTTTTAGACCTCGCCTAGAAGCTCGTGGGGTACTTGTTGTGGTAGATGATTAGCACGGGAGGACGTACCCCCACTAGGAGTATCCTTTCCACCCTTGAGGCCCCGGAGGAGTTTTCCTTCTCTAGGAGGCTGTAGTTTATGATCATTCTATTCCATGCCACGAGCTAGACATTCCAACATCACCCAAGAAAAAGTTAGTTACAACAAGCGCTGCCCGAGATACAAACATTACAAACCACATACTGGGCCTGGGCTAAGTTACAATGATATCTGAATGCTGGCCTCCTCTACTCACCGCAAATACCGCTTCTAAATAATCCTTGGCTGCCTCCGACAACAGAAACACTAACCATGTGAACCCTAGCCTTGTGTGGACTACATACTCTGGGTGACCTTTTTCATGATACCGAACTGCGCTCTGTAGCAGCTCTAACAGCAGGGCATGATGTGTCTTATATGAACAGGTTCATTCTACATAGATTACAAAACTCCATACATGCCATACTTCCTTCTCCCCCAGCGGAACCGGCAGAATTTCCCCCACTCACATTAGTTATCAGATCAACTAGTGGGCCCATCTGGTCTCCTGACTCTATCACTTATCTTTATCACTTTGACTAGCGGTAGGGGTGGGGGCTCGGGCAGCGTGGCAGAGGGATCTAGGCCACCCCTTACCAGAACAGACGTGCTGTGAGCAAACTTGTTTATCTCTGGCAATCCCCTGCATAACTTATTGCATTTGAAATATCTACACAGGGCATACATTACGCCACACTTGCTAGCGAAAATCGACCACACCAAACCAAATTGTTGCTCTAGATGTGCAGTGGAGCATGCAAACTTCTCCCACTTGGTGTGGAATTGCACCCCATAACTGCCTTACTCGGAAGAGGCTTTCCGTCATCTCTCCCGGATGATTGAATCTGAATTGAGCCTTACTCCACACTGCTGGCCCTGTTGGGCTATGTTAAGCCATTAGCAGCGGGAGTTCGGCTATTCGCTGCTATTGCTCATCTTCTCGCTAAGAGACCGGTCTCGCTACACTGGGTGGGATCCACTGTCCCAACGGTGAAAGCCTGGATTCGGGACTTAATATATTGTGACACCACTAGTGACACGTATGCTAACCTGCAACCACCTACCTCCAGACCCAAAAATATATGGCAGCCATTGCGGACTTATTTACTGCTTTATCCTGAGGAGATTGAATGACTGCATTGTACTTGAACACAGCTCCGTTGGATTACATATGCACATGCAACGCACAAACATTTATCGCTTCTTTTATACCCTCATGCGTCCTTTTAGTGGTTTATAGCCCCTCCCCTCGTTATGATGCAATACCATCACTGTGAACTACACTTGCTCATAGACTGGTTCTCCGGACCCCTTTTCATTTCCTCTTATTGTTATTCCAAATGTAATTGGTATCGTCCAATCTTTTTTTGTACGTGTGGGTATGCCCTTTACCGAACATAATGTATTCTGGTTATTGATGATGCATATGCTGATGCTCTCATTGTGACATTTCTGACGCCACTGTATTTCCTTTATTTTCCCTTCTCCTATTCTGTTGGTCTTTGTTTTTGTTGGAAAAATCTATAAATATATATATTTTTTTTAAAGTCCCTTCAAAACTCATAAAGTGAATTTAATGAACATGCAGCAAGGTTTTCCCTCGGTAAATCAGATTATGTCAGTGTGAAACATTCAAGCTTCCCCTTCATGCTGACAACAATGCCAATAGTGAACTAAGAGGACAAGTCAGTTGCTAATATACATGACAACATTATTAAATCAAACACAGGAGAAGTTTTTGTACAGCACATATCCTGAACTCCAGCATTTCAACGGTCTCTTTTGTGATAGTGACGAAAAAGGAGAGACAGTGAAATAAAAAAAATTGTCTAGGATCACAAAATGTGGTCAAGTGGGGAGGTTGGTATTGATTCCAAGTTTTCTGGTTCCACATTGTGCAGTTCAATTCAGCAACTGGATGTATGTGCTTCACTTTCCCTACACCCTCCTTACCTCCCTCCCCGCCCCAAATAACCCCCCCCCCCCCCGCAACCACCACCCATCAAACTTTTTGGCCCCAGGGAAAATGTTTGAGAGTACCCATGCCCTATATAAATGTTCCAATACAATACACTATATCTGCTCATTCATCATACAATGAAACTGTGCCCAGTATGCTGGTGCAGCATGTGCTACTTGCACAGTTCCCTGAAACAACTACATGTAACCTAACCTTTTACTAATCAACTGACCAGGGATGAAAATAGTATTCGGAGAATACTGCATGTACACCCTCTTTCCATCTCTCACCACTGATTAGAGACTTCCTTATGCTGAAAAAAATTGAAATTTCATAGATGTTTTACAGGTTCGAAATGCAGGAAATATTTCCTTGTAAACGTATGTTATGTGGTTAAGTAGGCCATGCAAGGCCTGCTATATCCAATTTTTTTAATCGAAAATGAGGGCTCAGTTGATCGCACAGGCGCACTCTGGGAGGCTTTTAAAGTTACAATAAGAGGGGAATGCACTGGGGCGCAGGCCGGCGTTTTGAAAGATCTTCAGAGCAGAATAAATAGCCTAGCTGCCAAGATAAGTGAGCTAGAACGTGTATATGAGCTAAGTCCTGCGCCCGCTATCCTGGCACAAATTAGGGAATTGGTATCTGAACACAATCAGACAGCCGACCAGGAGGCGTTGCACAGGTCTAGGAGATGTAAGGCACGCTACTACGGAGAGGGTGGTAGACCTAGTAGATCTTTGGCGCATAAACTGGCACTTCCTAAAGGGCAGGAACATATTACGGAAATGCTGGACGAAGACTCCATTGCTCATCACTCCACCCCGGAGATTAGTAAAGTGTTTGTTGATTTTTACACCAAGCTAAATGGGACTAGGCCCTCGGCTGGCCAGGATGAAATTTCCAGTTATCTGAACGACATTGCATTGGAGTGGTTGTCTGATGGGCAGCGAGAATACCTGACACAGCCCTTTGATGTGGAGGATGTAAAAGAAGCTATAATGGTCCTCCCGACCTGCAAGGTGTCCAGTATAGATGGGCTGCCCAGTGAATTTTATAAGGCGTATGTTGAAGATCTAGCCCCGCGCCTGCTTGAGGTATTTGCGGAGGCCTATGAATCTGGCACCCTACCCTCCACCCTCAGGGAAGCTTTGATTGTTACCCTTCTAAAGCTGGACAAAGTTGCTAAGAAATGCGAGTCATACAGGCCTCTGTCCCTAATAAACATCGATAGAAAAATATTGGCTAAATTAATTGCCAACAGGCTCCCTGACCAGTTAGGACTCGTCCCCAAGCGATCGACCGTACATAATTTACGGACTATATTTGCTGTAATGCATCACCTAGACCCTGAACTCCCGGCGGCTGCGGTGCTTTTGGATGAGGCGAAAGCATTTGACTCGGTACAATGGGGATACATGTTTGTTGTGCTGCGGAGAATGGGAATGCCGCCATTTTTCCTGAAATGGGTCCGACTACTGTATACAGACCCGGTGGCAAGGCTGCGGGTAAACGGGTGGGCATCGGATGCATTCCCAATATGCAGAGGCACCAGGCAGGGCTGCCCACTTTCTCCAATGCTCTTTTCATTGGCGCTTGAGCTGTTAGCGTGTAAGATCCGACAAAAGCACGCAGAGGTGGCACTGGGGTTCAGACAGCGCCCATTGGTTATCTCGCTCTATGCGGACGACATGATGCTATATGTCCATGAACCGGCCACGCAACTAGCGCCACTGATCCGTGAGTACATGTTGTTTGAGAGACACTCTGGGTTAGGTATAAACTGGGCAAAGTCCACTGTTCTCACACTGACGGACTGCACCCAGGAGACGGCATTGGAGTACCCGCTGTCCTGGTCGGCTGGCCTGGTGAAATACCTAGGAATTTGGGTGCACAGGGACCCTGACACAATGTGCTCAAGATGAATTATGAACGCGCCATTACCAAGATCACGGACCAGGTTTCACGTTGGACTCGCTTGCCGCTGTCCCTGGCGGATAGATTTGTAGTTGTGAAGATGTCGATTCTCCCCAAGCTCCTCTATCTTTTTGTAAATATTCCAATTGCACTGAACGCAGCCCTTTTTAAATCTGTGCAGTCCAGCCTAGGTTCAGCTGGATCACACTGACACTGCCGTTTGAGCGCGAGGGGTTCGAAGCGCCGGATTTGCGTCTATACTACCTGTGTGCATATAGACAGTTTCGCAATTCGCACATTATCCGCAGCGATACTTGCCGCACATGGCGGTGGAGGCGGACATTGAATTTCCAGTCCCGCTGGCGGCTATGGTCTTGCATGGGGGCGAGGGCAGTACCCAAAAGGAGCTCAACCCGGTCAGATGCACTGTCCTGGCGTGGAGGGCCCTGGCTGCTCGTGCAGGAAGGGATTATCTATATGCACCGGACATGCCGATTGCGGCACACCCAGGCATTTCTGCGGCGCAGGAGCACGGGGCCCTGGGTGTTCTGCAGACTTCAGGTGTTACAAAACTGGGGGACATGTATTTAAATGAGTCTTATATATCCCTGAATGATTTTATGGCTGGCCAAGCGTATAAAGCAATGCATGGCTTCACATATGCCAGGCTGCGTGCAGCAGTACGAGCTCTGTACCCTGAGTTTCCGCAGGAGCCTAGAGTGTTGAAAGCGCTACAGGTGGTCGTATCGGTGGGGGACAGCAAAGGATTAATCACTAGATTGTATAATGCATCCCAAAGGGAAAATGATAGGTCCAGCTCCCCTGCGCTCGATAAATGGAACAAGGAACATGATCCCCCCCCTGCCCCCCATGTCCTGGGAAAACTGGGAATCTTGCTCTAAGCTGACTGGGCGCCTGACTGCCAACTGCAATATTCGCATCATACATTTTAAGTATTTACATCAGATGTATTATACCCCTGCGCAATTGCTGAAGTTTGGATTGAGGGAGGATGCGAGATGTATCAGATGTGGGCAGGACGGGCCAATTTCATGCATTTGGCGTGGGGATGTCCTCTCATACACAGATTTTGGCAGCGGGTTGTGAAAGTGATCTCTGATATGACTCTGGAACATATTGCATGTACGCCTGAATTATGTCTCCTAGGGCTACTGCAGAAGATTAAGCCATGCAATAGGCGCATTGTCGCTATCTCTACCTTATTTGCTAAAGGTGCTGTTGCAATGCATTGGGGCGGCAGAGCGGTGCCTACTATGGCGAAGTGGATAAGAGACCTAGTATATTGTAAAGAACAACTGGAGATATATGCAGAGGAACTACCAATGCCTTCTAGACCCAGAGATTTCTGGGCTCCACTGACCACATACCTGTTGGAACACCCGGATATGACCCAATCGATAGTAGCAAAACCTGTCTATGCAGATGGTTAGGTCTCTAAACTCTACACACTCTTCTTGCTGCTATTCCTGTTGTAAAGATTAACTTTTTGTATTGCAAATGCTGTCACTTGTGTCTGTGTATTACGGTTGAGTTGGGGGGGGAGGGGGTGGGGACATAAAGTTATAAAACAATGCTGCATCTTATCTGTCATATACCTGATGTGCAGCGAATGCTCCTTAGCGCGCTGTTGATGTATTATGCAGTATAATAAATATAGTTTAAACAAAAAAAGAAGGATAAAAAAGTAGGAAATGCAAAGCCATCACATCACTTTCCTGCAAGACACGACTTCTGAACGCATTTTGTCCACTTGCATAAGTGCATTCAGTACAAATGTGACAGTGGTGGAATTAGTAATAATGACATATGCCCATGAAATTAATATAGCAATTGGCTACTTTCTAAGAGGCCGCCCAAAGACCAGGGATTAAGCACTTTCACCATTTTGGGGCGTAAATGGAATAACAAGCTTCACAAGCAAATATGTGACAAACTACCTGCTTTCTTTAGGCACATCTGTAGACCCGATGCTTACCTTTCGGCATTTTCTTTAAGTAGCTAAATACAGTGCTCTGATCAATGAGGCTCTTTGCTCTGAAGAAGTGCATGCTGGGAGGAAAGGCCCCCATCCTGATGGCCTCATTCACCTCTTCCATCTTAAGGTGCATGAGCTTCTGGTTGGCAAGGTCCTCTTGTGCATCCAGTACAATGTTGCCACCGATATGAATGAAGAGCTCTTTTTGGATCAGGTAATTGCGGTCGCTAGGCAACGGTATGGGGTGACTGAAACAGGCCAAACACAGGAGAAGCCATGCGAAAGGCCAGGTGCAGTGGAGGTCCATGATCACCAGTTTACTTGAATGGGGGACAAAACACACAACTAATCAACATACATTTCAATAAAGAGCAAAACATTATCCACAAAAATGAAACCCCTTTACAACACATGAGTGGCCTGGATTCACAGTGTTTGGAATACACATTTATCCCCACCCAGGCTGAAATCATCTGCACACAGCTGCCAGTTGGCCCTCTGTCACAAAAGAGTTGGATGAATTATTCTAAAACACTGGTAATTTCTCTCTCAACGTAGTATTTCTGCCCTGTTTGCTGAGCAAATACAGAAAAGGACAACTCGTTTACAACAAAAAAATGGCAATCCAGTTAAATTGCATGGCACAAAACCTTGGGCCCTGAGAGCAGGCAACTCCAGATGAACTTGATATAGTCTCATCTGGGAGGGGCAGCTTCAGTCCCTGTTGCACAGAGGTCTTCGCAATGCATGTTTGGGAGAAAACTGTGACACTTAAGAAAGGCTGCCAAAGAAAAATATAAAGTGACAGAGTGAATGCTTAAATGAATCTGAAGCACTGGCGATGGTTCTGGTAGTGTTACAATCCATTGCTTTTGTTCTTTGTGACATTAAAGAATAGAGTCAAACACATCCAAATCACTCTCGGCCCCGCCGCAAAGAGGCATTCCAGGCAACATCCCCTGTGTATGTGAAACAATGAGGTTTAGCCTGAGTTGTATGCCAATAGGCTCTGTCTCAAACATCCATGGACTTTTGGCCAACAGCCCTTTGTCTGCTGGGACTTGAAGTTTCCCTATTTCCATTATAAGAATGGGCCTGAAAATCCCTACCTACATAAGAGCTGTTTGCTAAACATTCCCAACTGACTGAAGGTGACCTTTGTAACATGGGGCCAGTTGGCAGATATCACTGCAGTGTATTTATGAATTGTACACACAATAGATCAAATATTTGTATCATGGAAACGAGAAACTCTAACCAGGATCGCAAACATTTCTTTTTCCATTGTGACCTATATCTTTACTTCTGATGTATGATGTAGTTCACTACCCTCAAACCCAAGAGGCTGTCAATAGATGGCTGCACCAATGTACTTTTAGGTGGGCTTCCTCATTCTTCACATCCTATTAGAGGTCCCACAAAACCAAGGTCTTGAACCTGCGTATCAGGAAAGAACCTAGACTTTATACCTGCCAGCATCATAAATGGCTCTATAGACGTGTATGTGCAATGAAAGGGCTTTATTGAAGTGCATATGTGATGAAAGGGCATATGCAAACTACTACAAGAGACCTGGGATTCTAATTGGTGCTCATATTTGCAAATGTAGCAGCTGATCTAGTGAAATTAATTATTACACTATTAGAGCAATATATCTTATTTTGTTTGTCTTGTGGTGGGTGTTGTAGAATGTACACTGGCAGTTTTTTTTTTTTTTTAAATTAGCGTTGTGTGTGAGGTTCTGGTGAACAGTGTCTGTGTCCTAAAGAGGGACACAGCACTGCATTTTAGAAACTTTAACCCACCAAAGTGCTGCATCCTAGGGACATTAGCCCACTACAAAGGACATTGTACAAGTCGTTCACATGACCCACTGGACCTATAGACCCTAACCACACACATTGCACCGCATTCTATGGACAGTAACCCACCACATTACATTGTCAGTATAGTAACCCTTCTTAATGCACAGCATCCTAAACTGTACTGCAAGCTACAGGAATCAAGAAACTCTTACTTTTCCCTATACTTTACCAGAGGGAGACCTCCGCCACCATGACCGAGCTCTCCCTATGCTAAATACAGAGACATTTTAAAAAGTTTATTCACTTTTAAAACAAATAGTAAAAATATTTTAATGTTAAATATTAATGTAAGTTAATTTAATATATTTAAAATGGAGAGCAAAATACAGAAATGCTACGCTATTAACTTACATTTAAATAATTTGAATATATTAAATTAAATGAAAGAACAAGTTGCTTAGCTCCAGTAAAGCTTTTTCTGGTTGATACTCTATCTAAACGCAGATTCCTCACCTTTAGAATACCCCCAGGCACCCGACTAGATATGGATGATTTTAAATGGCATTGCTGCCGTGTGTGGGCAGGTGGTGTTATGCAGCTCCGTGGTGGCTTTGTTCAGCCCCAGAAGGGACGATGGAGCTGCATATAAGAGCCACCTCTGTACGTCAATGTCAGTTTCACTATTGGCTCTGCTTGTACCTTCAGATACGAAGCCCAGCTCTACTTAGAAGTGCCAGTGTCGAGATCTCTAGTTTTGCACTTTTTTAAATGAAAAAAAAGAGACCTTTCCACAGAACGGGAAGGTGGGAGGGCAGTGAGGAATCTGCAATTAGAGAAAACACAAAAGAGAGCGTTACTAAGAAGCCTGCACATCACCCGAGAAGCACGTAGGGCTATTCGAAGCGTGCCACCAAAGCACCACAGTAGTGTCGACTACTCTTGCCAAGAAGTCAGTAGTGTCCAGCATCTTGGCCATTCTGGATAGTTTGAGCTAGGTTGGGCCTCACCAATTATGTCCCTTAAACCATGGGAAAAGCTCACCAGCAAATAGCTGGCATTGACTGATCAGAAGGCTAGGCTGGAGGAAGGAGTTGGGGTTCACTCTATTAGTGGAAGCCTGTACCATCAAACTTTCTGCTGTACAATGCTGCAAAAGAAACAATTGATGGACGGAATGCTGGACAATGCAAACATTCACCCCCAGCCACAAGGATTTGGGTTGAATCCATCATTCTTTTGCACACCACACCACCCCAGTTTGGACCCAGCCATATGCAAATCAGTCTTGACCCTGTTCCTTATGGGAACAGTCCAGCCCGAACTGCCAAGCCAGGTCCTCCCCGAACCGGAAACAAGCATCCTGTAACCGGTTTCAAGGCATCACCCTTCATCAGCCAGGCTAGCTTGAATCCAGTGGTGTAGTGAGCACGGGACCCACGTCTGGGCATAACCTTCCCACTTAGGGCGACATATGCAAAAGAAACAATTGATGGACAGAATGCTGAACAATGCAAACATTCACCCCCAGTCACAAGGATCTGGGTTTAATCCATCATTCTTTTGCTCACCACACCACCCCAGTTTGGACCGAGCCATATGCAAATCAGTCTTGACCCTGTTCCTTATGGGAACAGTCCAGCCCGAACTGCCAAGCCAGGTCCTACCCGGACCGGTAACAAGCATCCTGTAACCGGTTTTAGGGCCTCACCCTACATCAGCCAGGCTAGCTTGAATCCAGAGGTGTAGTGAGCACGGGACCCACGTCTGGGCATATCCTTCCCACTTAGGGTGGCATATGCAAAAGAAACAATTGATGGACGGAATGCTGGACAATGCAAACATTCACATTAAATGCAAGACTGTTCACGCTGCAAAACATCTCAGACTTCCAAAGCTGGCCATTCTAAATCCAATATTTCTACTGCCTGCTTCATTACCACTGCAAAGGAGGTACTCTCTTATGATGTTGGTCCAGCGGGAGAATACAAGCCACTGTTTCGGAAAGTGTCCAACCCACTGTTCTCCTTCAAGTTATGTATAAGTTATCATCATAGTGTGGGGGGGAAATAATCCCGCTTATTGCAGTTATCTCCAAAGTCTTGTAGACTCTCATCAGAGGCTGAGCCGAAAAGTTGTTCTGAGGTTCAGCTCCGCAGCACAGACATGGTTCTAGCAGAATCAGAATGGACTGGGAAAGGGTGCATCAGTACAACTTAGGAACACAACTTCATTTGGGGTTGAGGCAAATTTGGCTCACAGTCAGAAAGTACTATGGGGAGGGGTAAGCCTCCAGTGCTACAAGCATCAGGGACAGTATTGTCAAAGGGATCGGCATAGATTTTGGAGCCAGATTGGAAGTTGGCTCCGGCGTCGAAGCGTAACCTGAAACAAGTTCAGGAGGCACAGATGGCTTCAAAGGCAGACACGCTGGAGATAATCCGACTGGAGGCCTTTGCAGATCCCTGTGACTAAAAGGCACCAGAAGGTGCCAGAAGAGGGTCATAGATGTGAAACATGGAATCTTTAAAGGGCACAATCTGTGGTGATATTGCCATTGGACCCGGTAACTCAGTATCAGCGGAAGAATCGCATCCTCAGTGGGGGACCGTGAACAAGACCGTGAGCCACCCTGACGTACTTGGGATTTCTCAGGTTGGAGTGACAGGACTGAAACGAATTCCGTTTAGCCTGTTTGTGCGTCTGCTTCCACTTACCAGAAGGCTTGGACCGCTAGAAAGATCTGTCATGGGAAGGGCCCGAGAAGAAGGAATGAATCCGCGCCCTCAACGTCAAGTGGAAGTGGGACATCTGTCACTTCTTCCGGCATTTGGCACACCAGAAGGATGTGGAGTTGTGCCCCAAACTCAGAAACCCACCTCCGGGGGTGTCATAGACATCTGTTTGTGACAGTCCTTGCAAGGCTTATTACCTCTAGTTTTTGGAGGGGACATGATTCCCTTGCCCACTGGGGATAAAAGTTTACGAGTAAAGAGTTAGCTGCAAGCTCCGGATCTGCGTACGAAAGCGCAGAAATAAAGGAATGGACATCAACACACAGGGGTGGAGCTTATATGCAGCTCTATTGTCACTTCCAGGATGGAACTAAATCAACGGCAATTGTGTAGTACTGTTTAAAATGTTCTGGATCCGGTTTGGTAGAAGTATCCATCAAAAATTATTTCTGTGAAGTAAAAATTAAAAAGTCCTATCTAAAATAAAAAATATATACTTTATTACATATTAATAATTATAAAAAGCGATCTGTAGAATTTATAAGAAATGTAACTATATTTGAATACAAATTAATGTTCCATGTTTTTGTATAGAAAAAAAGTTATTAAAATATTTCAAATAAAATAAATGTTTTATTTTTTGAAAAATGTTTAAACATCTCTGCAATTGCTTCTTCATTCCGAGCATGCTCCCTGTTTAGTTTTGCTAAATTGTTCTATTTTAACTAGTATTTCTCCTATATTTATGTTCAGGTGTTTTTGATCCTCTTTACAGTGTCCTGCTATTCTGGAATTCTACTTTAGAGGTTTTTGGTGCCATTTGCTGTTCCTCCACCAGAAGTGGTTTCTTTCCAAAGGCATCCACTGATAAAAGTCTAGCTCCATCGGCAGGGTGACAACAGAAAGGGATCACCCGTTCCTCGGTGTCGAGGTCTTTTGGATCCAGACACAACCAACATGACCAGGGATCAGCAGTCCATTCCTAAACCCCTCCTTACTCCTCACTATACCCCTCCCATTTAGCAGTAAGCATGCTGCCTTTTCAAGCCACTCCCCCTACTCCTCCCACATTTATGACTAAGTATTTAACTTGCATGACAGGTGGAGGACAAAGTCCGAGTCTTGGAGATGAGAGCGGAGGATAGCGAAGGGCGTTCCCGCAGGAATAACCTCCGCAAAGTGGGGGTACCAGAACGGGCGAAAGGGGACGACGCTGTTCGATATTTGGAAGAATGGCTCAAGTCAGAGGTTGCCCCGGAGGGACTGTCTCCGTTCTTTGCCCTTGAGAGAGCCCACAGGGTCCCGGCCAGACCTCCCAAGCCGGGCGCACCCCCGCGGCCGATGGTGGCGAGACTATTGCACTACCGCGACAGAGACCACCTCTTGCAGCAGGCCCGGGGGAAACAACAGCTACAAATTGGGAACTCCAAGGTTATGCTCTTTCCGGACTATACTAGGGAGGTTCAGAGGCAGCACGCCTCCTTCATTGCCCTTAAACGGAAATTGCGCCAACTTCACATCTCATACGCCATGCTCTTCCCGGCGCGCTTACAAGTGGTGGACAGCACTGGAACACTCTTCTTCACCACCCCGCAGGATGCATGGCAGTGGCTGGAGATGCGCCAGACGAGGACCAGGCGGAGTTCTGTAGCGAGCAACGTGGAGAGGGGATCCCCTGAACGTATGAGCCCGCCGAGGACCCTCTCGTCGCCGGATCACCGCTTCGAGCGGGATAGAGCAGTGCAGGCGGTTGCAGAGATCAGTCGGGGTGAGGCCAGCCCGTCTTCTGCTTCCACTGGCCGGGTGCTGGGAGGATCTGAGACCTCTCCGGCTGGAAGCACGAATGGAGAATCTGATACTGAGCTGCCGGTGGTCACTCCGCAGACGGTGGACCTGCTTGGCTGAACTGAAAGTTGGCAGTAGGGCGAGACAGACTTGCAACACTGGTCAAGATTGTCCGCTGAAGGGTCTATGATTTGCGGAAAGAGGGGAGGGGGCACCAATTGACCAGTATTGCTGGGAACCCCCATACCAGTGCAGAATGGGGGGAGAGCCGGGAGGGGCTTTGGGTCCCAATGGGTCGGCACACGTCTCACTACCTCTTTGTGTACAGTTGATGGTTACATGAGTTTGGATGGGAACTAGTTTAAGGGAACCTGTCCTGGGGAGTGGGAGTTGGGGAGTTTGGGGCGAAAGGGGGGGTGGGGGGGAGTGCTTGGGACCAAGCATGCCACCGGGGGAGATACGGAGGATAGCACACATACAACCACACCATGGGAACCGCCGTAGGTATTAAGTGCTTGTCCTGGAACATTAGGGGGATGCACACTATGACGCGGCGCCACAGGATCCATGCCTATCTTAGAAGGAGAGGGGTGCAGATTGCACTACTGCAGGAGACACAGTTGTCTAAACAAGAGGGGCTGGCTTTGCAGCAGAGATGGCGGGGACAGGTGTTCTGCACAACATACTCGGCTTTTGCACGGGGCGCACTGGTTTGGATCAGTGCAGGGGCGCCGTTCCAGAGTACTGGGCAGCTGATTGACCCTGAAGGCAGATATGTTGTGGTGACGGGGCGCTTAAATGGGAAGGACATTGTCCTAGGGAGTATATATGCCCCTAACACCGATCAAGCCTCATTTTTTGCACATCTTTCGGGGAAGTTAGCACTTCTGTTGACAGGGTCCGCGCTCCTGGAGGGCGACTTCAACTGCATCACCGACGTCTCTCTGGACCGCTCCCATCCTCCCCTTGTAGATGCCCTGGTACACAGGCTGGCTGCAGTGCGGCGGGCTTGGCAGCAACAGTGGGGACTGACTGATACATGGAGGGCTCATCATCCCACTGACAGGGACTACTCTTACTTATCGTCATTACACGACCTACATGTTCGGTTAGATTCGGTCCTTTGCTCTCCAGACGTACATGGGGGGATGGTACATAGTGAATACTTAGCTAGAACATCATCTGATCATAATCCACTGCTGGTGATACTACATTGGTTACGGGATCGACCTGCCATTCCCACCTGGCGACTCAGACCAGATACATTAGAGGATCCAGTGTTCCGAGATACTATAGGATCGGCCATTGAAGAATATTTCAGGGTTAATGGTACCACAGCATCTTCTCTGCTGGTTGAGTGGGATGCTTTTAAGTCGGTGATTAGGGGGAGCTGCATAGGGGAAGTGGTGGGAGTGCGTAAAGTGCTGCTACAAGACGTGTTAAAGGCGGAACAGAAGCTACGCGACTCAGAGAAGGAGCGCCCGGAACGCCCGGACAGGCATGCTGCGCTGCTTGAGGCCCGGAAGGAGCTAGCGGTTCAATTAGAGAGATTACGCTGTTTCGATTATAAGGCCTACACGGATAAGGCACACGCGGAGCGCGACAAGTCTGGTGCACTGCTAGCCTGGCTGGCCAATCCAGCGCGTAGAGGGACGGTGATCCTAGAACTGAGAGGTCAGGGAGAGGAGGTGTTCTACACCCAACGAGGTATCAATGACCAATTCTTACAGTATTACACCGCGCTTGATCGGAGTAGGCTGGGCCCTGGACTCCCTGGCGACGAGGGGTTTCTGCCCGGAGCAGATCTTCCTAAAATTGAAGCCGAGGAGGCCGAAGCCCTTGGTAGGGACATTGAGGCGGGTGAAGTGCGCAGCGCTATAAAGCACATGGCCAGGAACAAAACGCCGGGCACAGATGGGCTACCAGTGGATTTTTACGCGGCCTATGCCGATGCTCTGGTTCCCTGCCTGGTGGCACTGTATAATAGAGCACGTCATGAGGGCGTCCTCCCTGCTTCCACGCGCAAAGCCATCATAGTTCCCCTTCTCAAGCCGGGCAAACCCGCCTGGGATCGCTCCTCGTACAGGCCCCTCGCGGTGCTTAACCTGGACTATAAGATTTTAAGTCGGGTACTGGCTAGTCGTCTGATGCCCCATATGACGACGCTGGTTCACAGGGATCAAGCCGGATTTATACCATCGCGGAATACTGCGATGAATGTTCGCAGACTCATGCGTATCTTAGGATCCGACACCTATGATAAGGAGGAGGCCTGCATTTTTGCGGTCGATATTGAAAAGGCCTTCGATAGCCTGGAATGGCCCTATCTTTTTAATGTTTTGCGGGAATTTGGCTTAGGAGAGCACTTTAAACGGTGGACGGCGCTGTTGTACAGTGCTTCCACTGCCAGAGTCAGGACAGGGGGCTTGATCTCTGCTGCCTGTGAGGTTGCCCGGGGGACGAGACAAGGGTGCCCGTTATCCCCTCTATTGTTTGCTCTGGCGATGGAGCCCATGGCTGCTCACGCCAGGACGGGGAGATACTATTCCAGGCTATTGGTAGAGGGACAAATACAGCATATAGCGCTGTATGCGGACGATCTGCTCATGTTCCTGCTAGACTCCGGGGATGCGCTTAGAGGAGCGAAGGACTTGCTGGAGACCTTGGGGAGAATAGCTGGGCTACGTGTGAACTGGGCCAAGTCGTGTTTGTTCCACGCCAAGTCAGGCAGGGGGGACCAACAGAGCACAGGGGGAGTCCCGTGGGAATCCCGTTGCTTGTCTTACCTGGGGACCCAGATTTATCACGATCATCACGACCTTTTGGAAGGCAATGTGGGACGAGCGTTGCGCAGTGCCAAAACCTGTTTCGCCTTTTGGGGAACTCTTCCGTTATCCGTTGCGGATAGGATTGCTTTGGTGAAGATGGTCTCTCTACCCAGGTTCCTCTATTACTTTGGGACGCTCCCCATTTGGAACCCGAGTAAGTTTTTTTCCCAGCTTAATACTTTCATTACAGGATTCCTGTAGGGGACTGGGAGAAGAAGGGTTGCCCTGATTACCATGCAACGGCCCAGGGCGGAGGGAGGCCTTGCGTTGCCGGACCTTGAGGCCTATTACCATGCCGCGCAACTCCAATGGTTTACGAAATGGGTAGCGGGTCACATCAGGCATCCGGAAGACACGGGGGGTCGGATCCGAGTTGGCGTCTTTTGTCCTGTGTTCTGCTGCGAGTACCATTAAGGGATGGGTTGGTCCCGCCAGATTTACGCGTGGTGCAACAGTGCTGGGCACGCATGGTCAGGAGGGTGCGCGTCAAGACCCCGTACGCGCCTGAGATCCTGTTGGGGATGTGCGAGGTGCTGCCCCATGGGGGGGACTGGAGTAAGCTGCAGTCCTGGGAAGAGGCAGGAGTCATCACATTAGGTGACCTTTACGAGGATGGCAACCTCCTCCCTTTCAATGATTTCCGGGAGCGCCATGACTTACCGCGAGGGGATTTTCTTTTTCATGCGGCCCTGACAGCAGCTATCAGAAAGCACTGGCGGAGGGGTCTGGCGGAGCCTGACACGTTTCTCGCCCCTCAGTATGTAGTGATGGCAGCGGGAACTTTTAAAGCGGTGACTTGTCTCTATCAGCGGATTACCCAGGACTTGCGCCAATCCTTAACAGCGTTGCGACTCAAATGGGAGGCGGACTTGGGGGAGCCCATTGAGGAAAAGCCTTGGGGGGCGGTTGTTGAGAGGGCGTGGAAAAGCTCTCGGAATGCGCGCTTTCAGTTGATCCAATTCTATGTCTTACATAGGGCGTACCTAACACCAGGCAAAGTCAACAACTATTTTGGGGCCTCCTCCGCTTGTCCTCGTTGTACTCTGGACGGGGCGAGGTTTCTACACATGTTCTGGGACTGCCCACAGTTGGGGGACTACTGGCGAGGGGTGATGACTGCTTTGGCAACTGTGACGGAGAGGGAGATAGCCATGACACCACGGGTTTGCTTATTGCACTGGTTTCCGCACACTGCTAAGAACAAAATCACCAGCAAGTTCATTGATTTGGGGTTAGTCCTGGCAAAAAGAGAACTTACTACCCACTGGAAGACGAGACAAGGGCCTACTCTAGCAGGCTGGCGTAGGGAACTCGTGAAGTGGGCAGAGAGTGAAGGGAACTACAGACTATGCATGGCCAGGCGTAATGGGAGCGAGAAGACAACGGAAATGGCTCGGGCGTGGGTGGCGCTCGTGGAACTGGTTAAGCACCCAGCTGAAGATGACGAGAATATACTTGATGGGGAGGAGAGCATTCAGGCTGATTGCGCGGCCGCCACCTAATGAAGGAGGGGCACGGTGAGACCGATAGGGGCCCGACAGGGACTTTCCTCCAGTGTTCCCGGACTGCCCTGGATTGAGGCCTGCGAGGCAGGGATTCTGAAGGGTGGTACAGGAGATCTGGTCGAATTCCTGAGTATTTTAATGGTTAGTGGCATGCTTGGAGGGGTGGGGGGGGCCTTGTTAGGGTGTTTAAGGACCGGGAGGGTGGGATGGGTATGGGGAGTTTTCTATTTGAATCTACATTATTGGACTGTAACATACATGGAGACGAATCGAACTGTATGCTGGACTACCTCTGGGGAGGTGACGGGGAATTGGTGAGGCATTCCTGGAGGCCCCTTGAAGAAATTCTTGGCTTGCAGCCAGCTCTGGGATGACCGCAAGACTACTAATGTATATAATTGTAATACATGTCTCCTTCCCAGCTATTTCTTTATGATGCCCATGGGGCTGTCTGTATGGCTTTTTCAGAAAACCAATAAAAATCTGTTAAAAAAAATATATATATTTTTAACTTGCATGTATGATGATGTCGCCACAGTAAAGATAGGAGAGGTGGAGGTTTACACTTGCAGGTCTGTGAATTGCATTTTATAGTAACTAGTACTACAACAGCCACAGTGCTAGTTGTGGACGGTGAGGTGCAAAGGAGGGCACTCCTTGTGCGTAATGATTGTACACCAGCCATGGTTAGAATGGGAATTAGACAGAAAATCAAAACTGAGTGTGGGGAAAGTCGGTGAGTGGTTAATGTATGCAGGTTCTTAGACTGTTTCCGTTATGTTTTTCCCCACAGTTTTAACTGGTCGAAGATATACTATGTAAGAATTGGGATAATTTTGAACATACTATGGGAAATGTATGGCAAATGTGTGTATGGCAAGATGAAAAAAGGGTAAAAGACAATTAAAAAAAATTGAAGTAGTACTCCTATAGTAGTACTTTATGTACTACAAAATGCAGTTTGTGAATCAGACATGTATGTCTTAACAATAGCACTACTACATTACCCTAGAATTTATTTTAGTAAGATTATTGCTTTTTATAAAATATATGGCATGTCTTTTGTTGCTCACTGTTTGAAAGGTCTTTTGCTCATATCTCAGGCTTCATTTGCATGTAGTGATGCAAAGTAAGAACGGATGTACGACTTAGAAAGGACCACTAGAATTATGTGGCAGTAGAAGACCAAATTATGCAGCACAAAAAGGCAAATTATGCAGCAAAATGCGGCAGAATCAGCACCAGAAATATTCCATTATTTTTTTAACTTACCATCTATTAAAATGATCTGAACAAAGTTGTTCCTCAAGAGTATCAGACAGCAATGCCTTGGACTTGCCACCTAGCGATCTCTAAATCTCTGCTCATTAATTTATTCCCAGCGCTTTCAGAAGGAGTAGTGCCTTGTATAAAGGGGGTAACGACCCAGGACCTTATTTGAGAGACCAGGAACATACTTCATCTACTCCATGAAATAGCTTTTAAGGCTATTGGGATGTGAGGTCAGCCTCGCAGTCGTATATGGCACACTGGAGGCAACTGAGAGCCAATTCAGCCCGAGGGAACAGAACCAGGCAGAGGGGGCCGATGCAGGTAGGTGGGATATTTTATAATCTAAAAATGGAAGGCAATCCAAAAATTCCCAAATAGTAACAAAAAAAATCTTATGCCGAGATGTGAGGAGAGAAACCAGACAAGTTGGTTTTTGCTTGAAAATTTTATTTTTTACTCTTTTCTTCTTCAAACAGACAAACACATGCAGCCAATGCGTTTCGCCTAAAAATAGGCTTCTTCAGAGCAGTGCTTATAGACAGAAATCGGTCACGTATTTAGTTCATGACCACGTCACACTGTGAACGTCTGTTCCATGCTGACGCTTCTCTGTATTAGTAAACCCTGGAGCAAAAGCGTCAAGAGTATCCAAAAAAACATGCGAGTTACTCAGAAATCCTTAGTGCTGTTATTTATAAGCCATGTTCAGCACAGAAAGTGCTCGGAGCGACCGCCGCGTACGTGTTAACGAGCAGGCTGTTTGAAGAAGAAAAGAATAAAAAAGAAAATTTTCAAGCAAAAACCAACTTGTCTGGTTTCTGTCCTCACATCTCAGCAAAAGATTTGGCTGTTACTATTTGTGAATTTTTGATTGCCTATCATTTTAATGTTATAAAATGTCTAAAGTGTGACCAACTGGTAGTGGGTCACTTGAGGTGGGCAACAATCAAATTTGTGATTACTTCAGGTGGTGCAGTGACGACGTTCCCTAGCTGCCAACATTTGTGCAGAGGTAGGTGGGGTATCCTGCATCATGAAGGGGGCCTGGAGCAATCAATAGGTAGGAGGTGACAATCCCTGATTGTACAGTAGCCTCCATTCATTCTATCACCAACAGGCCAGGCACTAGGGCGGTGCGACTGGTGCCACTGCACTGTAGTGTAGTTTCTACTAATCCATAGGAGCTGCGCATTGTTTGGACAACATAAACTAGGGGCTTGGTGCCAAGACTGATTCCAGACACCCCAGCGGGATTTGTTGGCATATAGACCAGCTAGCTCACAGTGCCACCGTAAGCACCCCTAAATATCAGAGAGCAAATGGTTTTATGGCACCCACTGAACATGATAACCTTGACCCCTCAGGGATCATGGATACAGTCCAGAACGTTTCGCTAAGCTCACTCGTGCTCATTTATTCTCAGAGAAATATACAGAGAATACACAGTGGGACGTTTTCAATAATATTTATTGAACCATCGTTATTCTTGCATAAAATACGTGTGCTGCAATGATTAGTAGACAGAAGCAGATAAACGTGATTACTAGCACCAAAAGCGTAAATAGTAGATATAATTCTACCATGGTGCAAAAACAATGTATATATGCAGGCATATAAAACAAGGCAGTAATCGACCGTACTCCTATTGTGCGAACCCTACGTTTCTTGTTACAGAGACCTAAAGGAGCTGTAATTAGCTACTAGTATAGTTATTAGAAAATGAGATCTGGTCGACTAAGATCCGAGGTTTTTCCGGTACGCAGATATAAAAAAAATGTGAACAGTAGAAGAAACACAGCTGACATGGGGCAACATTAGCTGTGAGGCAGGGTACCATTCTCCCTAATTAATCTGGCCCAAACAGGTAGAGTAATGCTTAACTGTGAATGCACTAGACATTGAAACAGATGAAGAAAATCCTGACCCTGCTCTGAAAAAAAAAACATGCTGTTCCTTCAAAGCTAGGTTTAAAATTCACAATCTACTACTCAAATGGGTGCAATTTCTGGTGTTTCCCTCGTCTTCACTACTCGTTTTTGCTCCAGAGAAAGTGTCACTCATAGTCACTGAATGTCACTCATAATGTCACTGAAATTATGAAAATGTCACACATAGGCAACCTGAAACCTTGGCAGCTATGCCATAAGAGTAGCAGTCCTTCACTACCAGAAGCACTCTTACAGTCCTTATAGACTAGTAGGCACAATTGACAGCACTCACATCTCTCAAGCAGCAGTCTGACACCAGACAGCATGCACACACGAAAACATTCACGCCCCTCATAGACTAGTCGCCACAACCTGCCAACAACATTCTTGCACCTCGCACAGAGTAACAGCCACACACTATTGGTAGCATTCCCACAACCCTCAGAGACTAGCAGACCACTATCTGAAGCATTTTCACACCACCGACAAACTAGCAGCAAAGGCAATGTCTTCTAAGGAACTAACAGGGCTTCTTGACTGACTGGCAAGTTTATGTGCGATATTGTGGATGCAAAAATGAGCCAATGGTTGGATGAATAGATCAATGAGTGTAAGGATGAGTGACTGTGTGCATGGATGATAAAGGACTGAGTGCACGGACGGGTGATGAGGGAGTGAATGAGTGTAAACTTCCAGGAACTAACAGTTACAAGCCAGACCGTTTGTCATTGTAATGGTTGGTTGTTATGGTTCTGTCTCATGAGTCTGCTAATGGTTAACTGGTGCTATGAGGCTCTACTGTCTATCCCTGCCGCCTTGTACAAAGAAGAAAATTCAGTGGTGCCTAGAATGCAATGCTAATGGTGTGCACGGCTTGCTTAATGCAGTAGCTGTAGAAAGAAAGTGCTATGATGCACCCAGTGCTTCTCTCAAGCCCGTTAAAAGAACAAGCATTGGCAAAGCTAATAGGTCTTGCCTATACAAGAGCTACTGGCTTTGGTAATGTGTTTTTGCCATGATGTACACAAGTGTGGCTGCTTTTTATCATGGCTAAAAGTTAGTGGCTTGGAGGTCCTAGAGTGGAGTGCGGGGAGTACAATGTGTAGACTGGAAAAGTTGGAGTAGAGTTCAGTTGTTTAGTGGCAGAGACTGTCGTAGAGTACAGTGTCGTAGAGTGGAGCGGCATAGAGTGGAGTGGGGTGGATTAGGGTGGAGTGGATCGAGGCAGTGGATTGGATTGGAGTAGATTGGGGTGGATTGGATTGGGGTAGAGTGGGTTACATTGAGTGGAGTGGGGTGGACTGGATGGGGTAGATTGGAGTGGGATGGATTGAAATGGGGTGAAGTGGATTGGAGTGGGGTATATTATACTGGTTTGGATGGGGTGGGTTGGATTGGGGTGGAGTGGATTAGAGTAGGGTGGTTTGGAGTGGGGTGAATTAGATTGGGGTGGATTGGACTGGACCGGAGGAGGGTGGATTGTAGTGGGTAGAATGGATTGGAGTGAGATGAATTAGATTGGAGTGGGGTGGGGTGGATTGGAATGGGGTGGATTAGTGTGTGGCGGGCTGGATGGATTGGATTGAGTGGGATGGACTGAACTGGGGTGGGGTGATTTTTTTGGGAGTAGAGTGAGGTGGACTGAAGTGTAGTGGCTTGGATTGGAGTGGGGTGGACTGGATGGGGTGGGGTGGTTAGAAATGGGGTGGGATGGGGTGGTGTGTATTGAACTGGGGTGATGTGGAATGAATTGGGGTGGACTGGAGTGGGGTGAACTGGATTGCTGTGAGGTGTGGTGGAATGGAGTGCAGTAGAGTAGATTGGATTGCAGTGGGGTGGGGTGGATTGGAGTGAGGTGGATTGGTTTGAGTGGAGTGGATTGAAGAGGGTTAGATAGGGGTGGGATGAAATAGATAGGGGTGGGGTGGGATGGACCGCAGTGGGTAGATTGGATTTGGGTGGATTGGATTGGGGTGAGGTGAGGTGGACTGGATTGAGGTGAGGTGGATTGGAATGGGGTGGGGTGGATTGGAGATGGGCGGATTGTTTTGGATTGAGGTTGGACAGAATGGAGTGGGGCAGATTGTTTTGAATTGGAGTGGGGCAGATTGTTTTGAATTGGAGTGGGGGTGAGCGGAATTGTTTTGGATTGCAGTGCATATTGGAGTAGGGCAGATTGTTTTGGACTGGAGTGGGGCAGACTGTTTTGGATTGGAGTGGGGCAGACTGTTTTGGATTGGAGTGGAGCAGATTGTCTTAGGCAGGAGTGAAGCAGATTGTTTTGAATTGGAGTGGAGCAGATTCTTTTGGATTGGAGTGGGGCAGATTGGAGTTCGGAAGATTGGAGTGGGCAGACTGTTTTGGGGTGGGGCAGACTGGAATGCGGAAGATTGGAATGAGCAGATTGGATTGGAGTGGGGCAGATTGGAGTGGAGCGGATTGGGTTGTCCTGCACGATTATGTGTTAAAGCATCATTTCAGAAATTACACTCAGAAAGAAACAATGTCACTTTGCAATAAAATTATTCTCAACGTGTGAGAACAGCACCCATGAGCAAAAACAAAAGAAAACATGGGTGAAAAGTGAGAAAAGAAGACTTGGAAAAATAAAAGAGAGTTAACTACAGAAAATAAATCTTTGCAGTTTTGTTTGTCCAGCTGGGCACGCTTTTGCCTGTCACACGACTTCCGTTTGCAGGGCACTAAAAGTGAAACATAACAAATAGTACTTCAATCACTTTGGGAGCAGCGGACAGGCACTGATTAAGTTGAATCAATCAGTGCTTGGTCCCTGCTCCACAGAGAGGAACAAAAATGATGTTAGGCCTGCCTTGACGAATTATGAGGCTGTAAAGAAGAGTGCCATGCAAGCCAACAAATTGTAAGTAATGGGCGGCCTTCAAGCCCTTTTTGTTAACAATCATGTCTCGCATGCGATACGCGTGCACTAGCTCATGCTCCCGCAGGCTCGACCCTAAAAAGAAGCAACACAACGGGAAGAAGAAGAAAATGGTACCTCAATCACAGTGCGACCAGCATAAGGACACTAATCAAGATGAATCAATTACTTGGTCCATGCCCCACATGAAAGAAGGGGAAATGAAGCCAGCACGTTTGGGCCAATTGCAAGGTAGCAAGTAAGAGTGACAATGAAGTCAACGAATGGTAAGCAATGGGTTGGCTCCAATCCACTTGTAGAAAAACAATATGGCTTTCAAGCAACAGCACATGCACTATCACATGCGCTATCGCAGGCAAGACCTAAAAAGGAAGTCCAAGGAGAAGCTGGGGAGCACAGCTTGATTTTGAAACAACACATACACATACAGAGTTGTGAGCTGCAGACCCAGATAGGAGCATGAAACACATTGAACATCTTACAAAAAAGACATGCAGGAATGAACTTACAGAGACCGTGAACAGTCAGGTGTTACACGAGAGCTGTACTGTCCTGGTTTCCAAAAGCTGTATGTATCAGGAGAAGAGACATCAAATTGTGTGTTTGTGCTTAAATGTTTTATTGTAGAGATTTAAATAAAATCAATCACAATACATCCATCAGCACAGATTGCAAATTAAAATTTGCATTTGATTTCATAATTCATAAATGATATGACGACATGATGATGTAATGGTATGATTTAAACTTAAGCACCACTAATGGTTGTGTCTTTTTATATTTTTAGGGAAAATGACATTAAGTTAAATTGATTTATGGTTTAAATCATTTTATTGAATTTTGGTAGCAACCAGTATACATACCACCCACCTACAACCACTGGCCGGTGGGGAATAGCATGGCTGATACGCAGGTTGTTAAAGAGCAAGATAGAAGAGAGAAAGAAAAGGAGAGAAGGAGGAAAACCAAAGAATAGAGAGGGAAGAGAAAAACAGTATCCTACCCATTGTCCAATGCTTGGCATAATAAGGTTCTAGCCCTCGTGTGGCCCCACCTCGTCTTGGGAGGGTAGCTCGCCGGCGGGGGGGGGAGCGGTGGGAAACCGCAGGACCCTTAAGTAACGTGGGCAGGTGAGCTCAACGAATTCAGAGGACAAGTAAGCCACGGTTGATCCCCAGGTCTTATCGAACTTGGGCAACGTATGGTTAATCCCCGCTGTAATCCTTTCCATCCCCACTACCTCCCAAACTCTGTGAAGCCAATCTAGTTTGGTTGGGATGTCTTCCGTGCCCCACCTTGCTAGTAGCACCTGTTTAGCCGCCCCAAGTGCCAGGGTAATCGCTCTCCCTCTACAGGACCTAAGAGGGTATGTGAGAGGGTTGGGAAGTCCCAACAAGATGTAGCTAGGGAATCTGGGAAGCTCCGTCTGGTAGATATGGTCAATGACAGGTAGAATTGTGTCGCAGACGGTTTGTATCTTAGGGCATTGCCACAGTATATGGGTCAGTGTGCCTACTTGTCCGCATCTGCGCCAACAGAGGTCATCGCTACGGGGTCGCCATCGGGCGATGCGTGCCGGGGTATAATACCAATAATGCGCTATTTTTAGTAGCATTTCCTTTCCCGAGGTACTGCATGAGGAAGCCCGGGCCCTGTGGATAATGTCTGCCCATTCCTTCGGAGACAATTCCCGTTCCATTTCCGACTCCCACCTGCGCTGTGCCGGAGACTTAGCGGGGTTCTTGCAGCCGGGGCAGTGGCACCAGGGCCCGGAGGCCTGAGGGGCCCACTGAACCACTGGTTGGCACCCTGGAGTAGGGTGACCAGGCGTCCCGGATTTGCCTGGACGGTCCGGGTTTTTCACCAGCTGTCCGGGCAGATTTCAGGAAATTTAGCTCCTGTCCCGGTTTTTAGAGAGGGTCAGCTGAAAACGGCGGGAGGTGTTTTTTATGTTGTACAAAGCAGGGATAGTGAGCAGTTGTTTCTAGAAGGCAAGTTAATTAACAGGGAAGCTTCTGGGTTTAAAAATTGCATTTTATGTATGGTCTAACTACCTGTTCTGTAATTCCGTGCTGAGGAGCGCTGTCATTCTGTGCGCTCGCTTGAAGTAAAACGGTAGTCCTTCTTCTATTTTCATCAAATGTCCCGGTTTTTGGCTTTACAATTCTGGTCACCCTACCCTGGAGCCCTTCATGAAGTTCACTGTTCTAGAATGCCTTTACGGTTAAAGAAAAGTGTGCTGCTAAACCGGTCTTTAGCACTCTGAATGGTGTTATGTGTGGATTTATCGTATCTCCTCCTTTCCATCTTGTGACAAGTATTGACAAAGCCAATAGGTCTTACCTATGCGAGAGATATTGGCTTTGACAATGTCTTTTAGCTATGTTTACAGCAGCGTGGCAGTGCAGCATTGCTAAAGGTTGGCTGCATAATAGTGATTTTTTTCTTATGGCGGGAGGGATATTTTACAGGGAGTTCTATTCCCCGGAACCCTGCCTTCTGAAGGCTTTGCTCATCTGCAAATCATTCTTATACCTTGGAAGGCAAAAAGAAGTAAAAATAAAATACAAACTTCTCTATTACAGGCCTGGGCATGGTGCTGCCAAGCAAGTGCCATAAACCTCAACCTTTTGCAGCAGCTAGATGGGTGAGCTTCTCAGCTTTGACGGAGAACTATTTTTATTTATCCATATATGAAGTTATTTCACCAGTCTTCTGCCGTATTTTTAAATCACCCGGAATAAACATTGATTCTAGCGCAAAGTCCTACTTATTCGAGTAGCATTATTTTAATTCAAGTGGTGATGCACAATTCAGTGGTGATGCACTTTTCTCCCGGTTGTGAAACTAACTGACAGCATGCATTTCTCGGACTGCTGCTGTTGGGTGGCATGGCTTTAGAAATGCGTCCGGGTTAGCTGATGAAGAAGGGAGGCTGGTGGTTGAGCAGGTGTGGTACCCCCTCACAGGGCCGGTTTTGGGACTGGTGGCGCCCGGTGCAACAATCTTTTTGGGCATCCCTTCCCCCTCATATGATCTCCTCAGATTCCCTCACTACCACCCTGCCCCTCATCTCTCCATAGCCCCTTTTCCAAATATATTTCATTTGTTTTAAAGCGCTGAGAAAAGGCAAGCTTCACTAATCCACCCAGCTATCAACATAAAATACATATCTGTTCTTTGCAGCACGCATGTTAACCCTCTGCGCTACTTTATGGCGAGTCAAAACTGCCACAAGAAAACTAGATCTCTCTCTCTCTAGGAGGAACATTAATCACAAGAGTTATCATGGCATTTTTATTGCTGCCTGAAAGTGGGACGCACAAGGAACTCTGCAGCAGGTGCTTTTAAATCATACCTTATTGCTAAACACAGTGCCCCCACCTGAGGTAAGTACCCCCCAAGTTGACGCCCAGTGCAGCTGCACCGGTCATTTGAAAAGTCACAGAACACTCCTTTGAGGCTTGTTTGTGATTTTTCATTGCCTGCACAGTTCTTTAATTTCAGTTGATAACTTTATCTTATGTAATTTCATGCTGAAGTAGAGTAAAACTTCAGTTAGGTCAGGATGCGAGCATTAGTAAATGAGCCGTGTATTTCAATTTGGTATTTTATGCGTGCAATTCCAAACATCTACAGCACAGCCTGTTTCTTGTAATTTTCCTAATCTGATTATTGATGTCTTATCTTTGTTTTCTGAACCTCTGCACTGCTCTGATGTGGGCCCAGTATGTTTTTGCTGGTTTCCAAACGCACACAGAAATTCCTTTCTTTGGAGATAACCACATAGTGCTGCATTTCTCTGTGGAGCAAGAGCATACTTGCCACATGCTATATGTAACACCTTCAGCCCACTGTGACTTTTGTTTTAGTCAATTTGCAAGGTAGATTTTTGAGGCCTTACTTGCAAAGGTAAAAGTAAAACGACATTTCTCCACATATTGATGACAAAACAGCCACAACTGACAGGCAACACACAAGACACTAGGTCCCTTGGCCACGACTGATTGAATGGTACAGCATACAGTGATTCCTAGTTGCAGGTCGTTGATGTGGATAAATATCCTGCATTAGCGTGTCTCTTGTTAAAATAAAAACCTGCAACATTTAGAGGCCTCCTATAAACTTAAACATTCATATTTTGAGGATGACACAAACATACAGTCAAAAGACACATGCACACACCTAAGAAGTACAGAATGAGTGCCTGACTGAGATTCCTTGTCCCTGGCATATTTCACACTTGCCTTTAGGTTTTTGTGTAAGTATAAAGTATGATTTCTGCATAGCTGCCAAGGTTTCAGATTGCTTATGTGTGACATTTTCATAATTTCAGTGTAATTATGAGTGACATTCAATGACTATGAGTGACACTTTCTCGAGCAAATGAAAAAATAAAGACGAAGGAAACATATAAATGTCAGAAATTACACCCATTTGAGCAACGAGAAACCCTAAGATGCTCCTAAAATTGCTTCAAAGCACCAGAAATGGAAGAGCACTGCGGAACCCGACTGTACCAAACGGGATGTTAGAGGCCTCAGCACGAAGGACTGAGTGCAAAGTCACAAGAGAAGTGATCTTTGAAGTGCTGGGATCCTGGATATTCCTGGTGCCTCAACTGAATGTTTGCCAACTAGAACTGCAGCAATAATTCTAATGCCAGGATGACAAGGGTTGTGGCTGAGATTAAGTGTTTCCGCCTGGCATGAGCTAGTTACATGGCCCAGGATAAGTTTTGCACCTCTGTGCAGTGCAGTGAATCAAGGACAGCCATCTCGCTTCATGTTGTTGGGGCACAATCTTTCCAGTGCTGGTGACTTCCTTTAACACATGCCAATCATGGATGTAGAGTGTGTTACAAAGAAGAAGGCAGACATACAATAATCATTACAAGACAAAATGTGATAGGATGAAAATGTAATAACAATCTACAGGCAGAATATATCTGTGTAAACAGTGAGGAAGGACCTCATCACATAACCTAGCTGGAACGTAGAGAGTGATATAAATTAATGCTAAGAAGTGAGTTCGTAAATCTCGTTTTTTACAGTGCTTTGGATCAGCTGGGAGCCTGTTCGGGGATCTCAGAACTGAAGAGATGAGATTCCTCTTTTCTGTGTTAGAAGTATGTCTGGCTAGTGCATTCGTGATAACTTTTAGGGTGAAAGCTTTCATTTGGGGGTGCCTATAAGCAGAGCATATCTGTAGTACAGCCTGGAAGGAACAAACGACTCTACTGTGGTCTCAAAGTCTTAATTTGATGGGACAAGGATTTTAGTTTGCACAGAGTGCGTAGTTGCCATTGGGCATTTTTGCCTTTAGCCATGGACGTCAATCAGAGGGTGACCGAGTTGAAAAAAGCGCAAAACAGAGTTGCACTGCGTAAGCTGACAGGCTAACATTAGTAAATATGATCTGAAAACTACAGCTCCCAGACGCCTTAGCGTGTCCAACGAAAGTCTGGTACTGGAAACATGGAGTTCTAATGATATGAATGGAGGCATTAACGGCAAGCACGGAGTCTTGAAAGCGAAGCTACCAACAATTTGAGTGCAGTGAGGATGGCTGGGCCCTCAGGCAGTGCAGCAGGGGAAAGCTGAGCCTGGCAGCCCGGTCTGGTTTGCTCGTGACACTTACTCTCACAGCGAGCCCAGTTATGTCCGTCCACCGGTCTGAGCAGCGTCGCGGTCCAGGACTCGGTGACTCCACTCATGGCTGCACCAGACCACCGTTCTCTCGCAGCGGCCTTACGGGTAATGCCCATTCCAAATCTTATAGGTAATGCGCAGGCCGGCGGGCCGCGCTGCGCAGTGCGAGGTCAGCTGCAGTTCAGGGCTCCCGGCTGTGCTAGCTGCAAATGTGGCCCCGACCGGGCTCTAGTCAGGCTGTGTTGATTGGGCAAAGTAATCCCTGCCTGAGACTCAGTCTCCACGTGACGAGGTGAGCTCAGTAACTTAGCCATGCATCCGCTGATTGAAACAATGTATCCAACCCTGGCTAGAGCAAGCTGCCTGAGCGCCAGCCCCCAAGCCTGCCACAGCAACGCATCATGCTGCCTGTAATACCAAATTGTCAGTGGTACTTAAGCAGCGCTGGGGCTGCTTGAAAGCTGAGGAGGCGCTATAATGCGTGACAATGCATTTCAGTGCTGTGATGCGGACCACCACACTGAAATGCGTGGTACTTGGCAGGGCTGCTTCTGTGGTAGTATAACTGGCAGATTTGGGACCACTGAAGAATTCTTCTCTAACATGCACTTTGTATTATCAACGTATTAATTTCATCCTACTGTCTACATATTTAGGTCCAGGTTCACAAGATTGACTGTATTCACACCTGTTGGGTACTAAAACCTATGCAAGGGGTGGGGAATGGGCAAACCACTGCATGGTGAGGTGTGGTGCAGCGGCCAGGGCAGCTGACTTCGGAGCACAGGGTTCACGGTTCGATCCCCGGCTCCAGCTCAGCTCAGCACCGTGTGACTCTGGGCAATAGCTCACTTAATTTCCACTACGGCCCCCAGCGCCTTGAGACCCGTAAGGGTGAGTAGCTGCGCTATATAAAAACGGACTTACTTACATTTGGTTTGCCTAGAGAATGTATGAACACCCACAAACAAATGAGCTTGAGGCTTTTACAAACTCCTCCCCGAATCCCAGTATCCTTTAGGACCTCCCCAACGTTGCTCCAATTTATGAAAGAGTTGAAGACTCATATCTTCAAAGAACACCACATCACAATGAATTAACCGTATATAACCGAGCTTCCTATGCTGCTGCCTATGGCTAGGTTTGTGCTATAGAAATACATTAAGAGCTCATCAAATTATATCAAGTGATGATATATATTGTGAAATGCACATATCTGTGATGGATTAAAGAAAGTGTGTCATATTATGCATTAGTGCTCTTCCTCAGCCTTGGCAGATCAGGTCAAAATGAAAAATGCCAAAGATGGTGGACTGACCCTTGGGCCACTCACATGAATTATTGCTGCTGCCAGCCCCACAAGCCCAAAGAGGCACCTATGTCCAAGCTGCATGTTCCTATTAACCTTTCTGTTTTTTTATTTTAATCATCCTGGTGCCTGTATGTATCCTGATATTTTAGAGCAGAGGAACAATACTGTTAATGCATAGCATTTAACATTCTTGTAAGCAAAAAAATGTTTGAGCTCATACATTTCCCGTCCTCCACAACCCAGTAGCAGACCCAGTAGCAGGCAAATGACCACACCGGAGCTCTGTAGTTGACATCTTTATTCTTCAGAGGGCAACCCTTAACTAACTCTCACTGTTGTCATCAACTTTATTACCCTTACCCAGACACACCCCAACGATTATGTCATTCCTACAGAGTCTTTCAGGGACCAGAAGGGTCCTGCTACACATGCTCAAAAGACACTACAGAAGCTACAAGGCCCCATGTTGGACATCCTGCATGCAGTAGTTGTATTTTAGTGAACAGCACTTTGCACAGTCGGGTTTTTGTGCCCATACTTACCTGTTAATATCAAAACTACAAATCTTGAAATGCAAATGGACGTTTCCTAAAAAGGCATAAGTACATAGCTTGGGGCAGCTCGTTGGCAAGTATTAGAAAGTTGAAAAAGCGAATCACTTCAGGTCTGGAAGCGAGATACCCTTCAGTCTCTCTCACTGCAATGCTTAAGGCCGGATAGATAGTAGAGAGGTAAAACGTATTTACGCAATTATGAATGATCCCAGTGTTAAGTCCTTCCTTACCTCCGTCTTTCCAGGGCCTGCGCAGTTTTAAGGCCGGACGGCCACGCCAGCAGCTGACTGGAATAAACACTGCGGCTGTCAGAGCTCTCTTCCTCTCTCAGGAGCTGGCTGGAACGTCTCGCGGGCACTTCCTCAGTCCGGCTTTCACTTCACTTTACTCGCTTCCTGTTGCTGTGGGTTTCTACGGCTGCACCTGGTCTAGCAGCTCCAAAGGCTGATTAACACGGCGATAAGGGAGAACAGAAAGAAATTTTAAAAAAAACACCATCACAAAACAGCTTCAGTCGGTCGAAACCTAGGCACGACTGATTCCATGCACGTCGCACAAAATACTTTGTTGGACTCGTTTCTTAAACATGGGTGTTTATGTTCAATGACTCTAGATAAACAGTAGACTTGAAGACCACGTTTACCAATAAGTTACAGATTTTCATATCCGTTACTAATACAGATCCATGACACGGGGCTGTGTGACTATTAATACGAATATGAATACAAATACTACTGATGCCTGTTTTAATCACTGCCTCGCTCAAACGGGGATTGGCACAAATCCAGCTCTCCTATCTAACATACACGACAAATGGGGTTGGGTTGCCATCAGTCCGGTTTGACTCGAAAACAACAGCTGAAAGGTTGCACCATGGCTTGCGTGAATTATTCGGCCAGCCCTGCATTATCAGTTAAAACACTTCTAGCACTTTCGTTTCCCCCACTTTGTTACGACCTTCAAGCCCCACTAGATAAAGTTGTGGCTAAAAACGTTGGCGCAGGCTGGTGATGTCACAGCTTGCAATGGACCAATTGCAGGGGCGAAACACAGCCCCTGCAGCCCCATGGTGCATGTCGGGAAGCGGGCGCCGTTCAGGGGACAAGGCAATGTAAGGCTCTTGTAGAGCTATGAACTATGGAGTCTCTGAGGCCCCATAATCTTAAATTACTACATGGACAAATTAGTAGCCACTCCAGGACCTGGGGCGTGGCAGGATTGATCAGGGCTGAGGGAACACCTTCTCCCACGGTATCCTCCATTTTATTTTTATTCTGTGGATCAGGCTTTGCTGGTAGGGTCAGAAGGAACAATTGCCATCTTTCGGCATTTGTATTCCTTTTGTTCCCATTATAAAATCTGAACTACAGTTCCCAGAATCAAAAGAAAAAACCTGAACTGGATGGACTACTCACGCATGGAACAGGGAAACTTGATATCTCTAGTATATTTTTTACTACTCAAAAAATCCAATTCAACACAGGTTGGGACTCTTGAACAAGCTAGCAAAGTGAACAGGTATGCTTTTGATAAGGTATCAGATGCAAATAAAGGTGCCACGACTATGGGGGGGAGGATCTCTGCATAAGGTGACCATGTTACAGACACAACTTTTCCATCTCTGCATTTTGCTTTAACGTAGTGCATTCTAGGAGTTGTAGTCTTTGTTAATTTTCATTGCAACAATTGGACGAACACACTTAATAACAATGATATGTAGAAGCAAAGTCCAGGAATGAAGAGGTGGTGTCCTGGTGACATGAAGCCACCTGGTCGCCCAATCGCACAGCTGTCAAGTTTCCCAGGTGCATGCGTATTATTATAATAGAATATTTGAAGAGCGCACAGCTAACCATGTATGGATTTCCCGGCGCTGGTGGCAAACAAGTGAGATCCCATGAAGGATTTAATCTGCTTGGGTTAAAAGGTGATTTTTCAACTGTTTCCTCTAGATGAGTAAATTTTGGCCCGACCTTAAGGAGATCGGGAGAGTATTCCAGAGTTTTGAGATGAGGTAGCTGAAGAACGCCCCTCACCCCTTGCTCCCCTGACTCTGGGCACGGTTAAGAGAGAGAGATTATTTGATCTCAAATCTCTGGAAAGGAGTAACAAGATGTTGGAGAACATGTGGCTCCAGAGAATACTTTACCCTGTGAGCAATACAGAGGGCCTTGAATTTTACTGTCTCTTTTATTGGCAGCCAACGAAGTTGCACCAGGGCTGTTAGTGCAGATTGAGTTTTAGACATTCCCATCAATACTCTGGCTGCGGTGTTCTGGGAAACCTGCAGCTTTCTCATAACATATGAGGGGCTGCCCAGGTAGAGTGAGTTGACATAGTCCACTCTGGAGAGTATCAACCCCCTGGACCACTGTTCTGCGACATTCCAAAGGGAGCCATTTGAGCGTCTTTGGAAGAGACCTCAGAAGGCCGAAGCAAGTGCCATGCGCCTTTTTTGCTTGAGCGGCCATTTTATAATCACAGAGAGCCCTTCTGTTGGAGGAAGGGTTTTTTTCTCTTTCCACTCTGATGTTTGTCGGGAAAGCTGTGAGTTTTCCTTATATAACCCTCACCCACCAGGGTTTCCCCTTGGTGGCATGCTTCATCATCGGGTTCTTCCCGTTCCGCTGGGGAACGGGGCGTGCTATGACCATTCTCAGGTCTTTGTCTAGGATAACACCTAAACTCTTTATTTTGGACTTGGAGGGGGGAGATTGAGAGTTCCCCAAGTATGATGGTCAGAGGAATTGGTCCCAGAGTGCTGGATTGTTTCATGTCACCATTACCTCAGTCTTGTCTCCTTTTAGTTTGGGCAGCTAGAGGCCATCCAGTTGGATACCTTTCCCAGGCAGGTGTTAAGTCTGTCAAAGGTTGCATTAGTATTTGGTGACAAAGAGACAATAATCTGGGTATTATCTGCATAGGAGACTATTGTAAAACCCAGATCGCAGCTGATGTATGTAAGCGGCTGTACATATACATTAAATAAAGTGGGGCTCAATGAAGAGCTTTGTGGCACTCTGCATTTCAGCTGGTGTGTTTCTGACAGAAAGGGACCCTCACTAACTTGAAAGCTCCTGTCTGCGAGAAACAATGTTAACCATCTTAGAGCTGCCCTTGTAAACTCTATGCTTTCCAGCCTCTGGCAGAGAATTGGATGGGAAACTGTGTCAAAAGCTGCGCTCAGATCCAACAAAACCACGTTGGTCTAGAGTTTTCTTTAAGTCCTCCGTTGCTTGCATAGGAGCTATCTCAGTACTGCAGCCAGACCGTAATGAGCTGCACCAGTCCAGGTTTTTTTCTTTAAATTCTGTGACTTGTAGTCCTGTTTTTATAATGGGATAAACAAGACTACATGAACACTTTAAGGGATGCAACGTGTCGTTGCATGGGCACCCTTGATGCAAAGTCAGGAGTATGATATCCCATTTAGATGTGTGTTTCACTGAGTACAGACAGAAAATGTGATAGTAAGATATTATGTTTCCTGTAAAAGGGGGTAGAATTATGGCAGCACATTAAATTGAGGTGCGAAGTCACCCCTGATGCAACATCAGCATGACCGTCAAAAACATTTAGGAGCACAAATCATGTATAGGTGTAAAATCACTTATTGGTGTAACTTCATCCTCATTGCAAAGTAAGTTGCACTGTGGTATCCCACTTGGGAGATAAATTATTCTAAGGTGCAAAATCACATTGAAGCAGTGCTTAATTTGTAAAAATAAAATAAGTGCCGGGGCCCTATCAGGAGACCACCGCAACTTGCACCATCCATTGTGATTGCCAAGCCTGCCAATGGCGGTACCTACACAGCTACTAACCATCACACTGCTACAAGTGTGACAATTCAGACTGTTTGAGGCCCCCAAAGCTATATGAATGGTGTGGGCGACATGAAGTAGTTCTTTTAATTGTTAAACAACTGTTGTTCTGCTCATCTCTAAATTACACAAACATCACCACAATGTGGCAGCTGTCATAAGTGCCGATGCTCACAAATAAGTGCTGGTGCCGAGCACCAGAAACTACTGGCTCAAATTAAGCACCGCATTGAGGCACGAAATGGCTCTATGCACAACACACAACGTCAGCAGGAGGGTAGAAGCACTTTTAAGAGCATAAATCACACTTGCGACCAGAAAAGCATTTTTATGTTGTTGGGGTGGGAATGTCCCCTGCATGGCATACAGTTATGTTCCCTTGCCATGAGTGCGTGACTGCATATAACTGCCATCCTGCTTTTAGATTTGTCCCTTTACACAAGTAAGGTCCTGTATCTGTCCTGTGACGTGGAAGGGAAGACCTAGCATGTCTTGATTGACAGATAGGCTACATTTCCTGTCATGGATTAGCACAAAGGGCAGTGGTGGCAGCATACCATGTTTTGTGAATCCATAGTTGTGGCCAAAACTTTTTATCTCTGTCATTACTGGCCTACTCATGTAAAAGTTTACCCCACCCTTGCACTACCATACCAAGTGTATTTTGTGTGGGTAGCCTGTGTGGTATATGCATCATGTGTGTGAGTAAGCCTGAGTAATGGAGGTCTGGGGTCTCCATCTTGGTACCCCAGGCCTGGCCTTTGCACAAGATAGAGGTGAGATTGTTTTCTCAGACAGTGGAGGCGTATTGCAGACATTCCTGAAGCAGGAGGGAGGAGACCTACACACTGACTGAAGTGAGGGAACGGGAGTTAAAGCTGTTTTAAAAATTCAGAAACACCTTTATCTTGGTAAGAAGCTGCTGATTAGTCTTGCCTGAATGCTGCCACTTGGATTAGTAGGGGTTCAGAGTGGTACTGCAAACTCAGTTGTACAAAGTGAAGAGGACCCTTTAAGTGAGGTCCAGCCTTTTGTCTTTCTCTGATCACACTCAATCTGGCTGATGACAGCCAGGTGCAGAAAACCCACATCTCTTTGTGCCTCTGTGGTGGGTGCTTTAGGATGGAGACTACCCTGTTTTGAGAGGCATCGCTCTACACAAAAGTGGTGTCTGAAGAACATCCTAGAAAGGGCCCTTGAAATTTGCTGTATAAAAATGGGATCTCTAGCTCACTTGTTCTTCCAGTCCCAAGTTCTCTATGGCCAAGAAAGGGAGTGCTCGCAGAGGACTCAGAGGGCTGCTGCGCTACCAAAACTGGCGTCTGCCTGACAGTCAGCTTCTCAAAGGTGAGGGGAAATCTTGATGAGAAAGCTGTATACAAGACCTGAAGTGCCTAGCAGCCTGCCTGCTGAGAGAGGGAAGGGGCCTACCAAGCCTTCAGAAGCAGTCTCTATCCAGAAAGAGCATCATGTGCCAAGTGTCTGTGGAACATCCAGAGGAAGAAGACTGAAGAAAGTGATCTGTGGGCTCTTGTGTCTGTGGCCATCTACTCTCCACAGAAATTCTGGATGCAAACCGTGAAGACTCTGACTTCTCACTGAGGCCCAGTTGGGGCTGCGATTCTGAGTCGAAATATGTCCTGTACATGGCAGTATCATCAATAGAAGATCAGCGTCTGCGTGGCCTTGTCACCATCAAAAGTGCAGCCTGTGCCTGACCTTATCATCAACAGAAGATTGGCCACTGCATGGCTGCACCTCAAGCAGAAGAATGGCATATGGTTGTCTGCCTGGCTGCACTGAGCCCAGAGAATCGGCCTGGGAATGGCTGCACAGAACATAGTGAATCAACCCGTACGGGGCTCAGCTGTTCGTACCATGATCAAGCCTTCGCCTGTGACAGTCACTCCGTCTACACAAGAAATGCAGAAGATCACCCGGGACCGTACTGAAGCAGCACTGCCAGATCTACACCTGCCATGCCAGCTCCTAAGGGTGTGCACCATAAATATCAAATCCACAATATTGGTGGGACAGAATACCATGCATAAAATATCGAAAAACAATAGACAGATAAGTAACTCTAGATTTTCGATACCTAACTCCACTTATGTACCTATACAGTACATATATCTTCAAGGTGTGTAGGTGTGGGGTTAGGAATTGTAAATCTTTCCTTCCATATATGCACTTACAGATAAGAGAAATGGCTATGGACCTGGGAGGTACAATAATAGGGACCTATGGAAGGGGAGCTGTGGTGTCAATTCTTTAACCTCTTAGCACAGGTTTTTCCCAGGTGCTTCTGGGGTGTCCCCCCAAATTTGCTTTCCAGTGTTCCCCAAGGCAATCACTGCCACCAATTTCTAGATTACCACTGTTCCTGAGTACAGGAGTTATTCCTTTGAGTGGATAAAATTGAGCTGAGACCATGAGCCTTTGACACGGTCCATCATGCAGTGCTGATGGACCGGTTGTCCGAAGTAGGGGTGGGGTACAAGGATCTGCATGGAACCTTCTGCAGTCTTTCCTCTCGGGAAGAACGCAAAGAGTAGAATTAGATAACCACAGGTCAAAGTCTTTTTCTCTCCCGTGTGGGGTGCCACAGGGATCATCGTTAAGCCCGACTCTCTTTAATGTGTATGTGATCTCGTTGGCAGGCTTGATAAAATCCTATGGCTTCCAAATCACCTCCTATGCTGACGACACGCAAATAGTGCTGTCAATTAAAGATGGGGAAGAGAAGGAAACAGGGGCCGCTTTCATGATTGCATGAAAGCCATTTCAGGATGGATGTGGTCTAACTGCCTGAAACTAAATTCAGGCAAAACTGAGGTCATTATGTTTGGAAACAACCCTAACCTGTGGACGCCAGATTGGTGGCCAGAAGAGCTGGGTTTCTGCCCTACACCCACCAGGAAAGCAAAAAACCTGGGGGTGATCGTGGACAACAAGCTCACGTTTGGCGATCACATAAGCTCGGTGGTCTCGGCTTGCTTTCTAATCCTTAGAATTATAAGGAAAATAAAGTTTTTTCTTCCTGAGGGCAGTCTCAGGACAGTGATCACAGCCCTTATTATGCAGCAGACCCAAATGATGAAGCATGACACCTAGCTGGCTGGGTGTGTGAGGGTCCTAGTTCCGACAGGAGGAATTCTCCGTCCTCCTTCTCCTCCGTGTTTCCACCTCTTTGGAGACCTGTAGAGGAACTGCATACCCTTTTGGAGTTTGAAGGCATGGAGTACCCAATTTCATTAGCTCAGGTAGAAATCAATGGCACGTTGGCTATGGTTGATGTAGGAGAGTAGTATCTGCTTCACATGTCTGGCTGGGGGCCTGCTAATCAGAACCCCAGCCTAGCTGCTTCCTC
>CAWUFW010025200.1:0-48578 GCA_963921515.1 Calotriton arnoldi
CCTGCAGGGCATCTTTGGATCCTGCTTTTAAAGACATTACTAGTGTGGTGTGGTGTATGCACTACCTACTCTAGTGTGGCCTACTAAACTCTCTTGAGTTGTAGAAAGGGTTGTGCTATCCCTTAACACACAACTCTAAGTTCAGTAGAATTTACTAATATTCTAAGCTTAAATTATATGTACCTTAGGTACCTTTAGTGGTTTTCAGTTGATCAATTCAATTGAGATTATCTGGTAAAACAATAGCAAGCTGGAATCCCACACGCTGCACACCAATGTGAGAAGTTGGCCTGGCATATGCTGTCCACTAATTATAGTGGGCACCGTGCACCAGTCCAAATCGACTCTTATGGTAGGTAGGTTAAAGACAACCTTATTGAAAGCTATCCTAGTGGTAGCTGTGGAGAGCAGCCTTCAGGCTAAGTCTTGAAGGAATGTAAAGCAGCTTGTTTTACCAGTCTATAATCTCTTGAGTGACCAAATGAAAGAGCACCACACCAGGTATATATTCAAAATATATGTATTTATTACTAAACACACCCCTCTAGTCTCTTTATGAGGCTAGAGTTCGAAGTACATAGGTTATAAGATCTTAAATTACAGTAATAGCACAAATACACGTTTGGGCCCTAGGGGCGTACCAAACCATATACCAATAAAGTGGTATGCGAACCACGACTGAACTAGACACTAGGCCTAGAGCCTCTAGAAGTGCTTGGACCACAAGGAACCACCCAAGGTAGTGACACAGGGGACCCACGGGAGACGCGTGCAGTGTAAATACACAACCGCGATACGCCGTTAACTTCTATGGAGAAAGTCGGGATCGGGAAAATAGAGGAAAGGGACACTTAAAAGAGGACTAGGACAAAACCCTTTGAGATCTAGGACTTTGAAGAGTCTCTACCCACGGGAGCACCGGAGTACTCGTGTTACCTCACCCAGGGAAGCCGGGTGCATAGGTGCCTTTCGGGGTCGGGTTTCGTCGTCGGTTCTTATGGCGATCTGCTGCAAAGTGCTGCTGGCGACCAGGAGAAAAGTGTCCGGGTGGATCCAAGAGTGGATCGGAGTTCTGAAGAACCTGAAAGCAGAGGGGACAGAGTCTGGGTCACTAGCCAGTGACCAGGGCGGTGATGGACAGATGCCCACCGATGTCGAGTGCTTCAGGTTCGATGACGGTCGTCTTGACTCTTCAGCCACGAGGTCCGGGAGGCGTTGTCGGCGACCAGGAGCAGGATTCGGGCTGTTGCTTGATGTCTGTCGAGTGCAGAGGTGTCGGCGACCAGATTGGACCCAACAAACCTTGGCAACGGCAAGTCTCGAGTAAGATGTAGATCGTCGATGATGCAGACCAGCAAGGTCTGGGGAACTCACCCAGCGAGGGTAAGTGAGGGCAGGCCTGGAGCAACCAGACTGCCAAGTAAAGAAAAGATTGGCCTTCGTTAAGGGCTACTAGCCAATGGGCTAGCGACCGCGAAGGAGCCTCGTGACGCCGCACGTGGAGCTGGCTTACAGGACACTCGTGGAGTGGGGGCAAGTGATCTTCGGTGCAGGTGGTGCTGGAGGCTAGGGCTACTCGGAGCCCAAAGCACGACTTCTTGGGAGACCCAGAAGATGGTGCACTTGCAAATGTGCTCGGTGTCCAGGGGTCACGGTCTCAAGTCACCCACGATAGCCACGGGCCTCAGCTTTGCTGGGGACTCAGGGTAGCCTCGGGGAAGTCTGAGAATCCACCTCTGGTGATGCGATGACTTCAGCGTCCGACGGGAGCTTCAGTGATGCGAACCGGACAGATGCTTCTTTGGTGCCTGCCAAGCAGGGGAGTCACTCCTTGACCCCAAGGGAGATTCTTCAGTCCTCTAATCGTGAGTAGAGCGTCGAAGGTCCAGGATTCTGTTTCAGAGTTTCGTCCAGGTATAATCTAAAGTCCTAGGGACTGGGTTCCTACCTTTATTCTAAAAATAGGGGATGGACTACTCTGTGGCCCCACCTATGGGTGGGTCAGGGCAGAGGGGTGGCTACACCCCTTTCCCTTTGTCCAGTTCGCGCCAAAGCAGGGGCTGCAAGCCCCTGATCCGGTTTGAACTGGGGTATGCACAGGGACACCAAATGTGCCCCCAGTGCAGGACTTCAAAGCACCCGAAAGTGCTCCCGCCCAGCCCCAATACACATTGTCCTGTCTGGGGAGGTGGTCACACCTCCCTGGGACAGGAAACCTATTGTCCAGGCCTCCCCTGCCGGAGTTTCGTCCAGCAGCAGGAGGCCAGACTCGTGTCTGTGGCAGCAGCATCCATTCTGTGATGCCAGGGCTCTGGAAAGAAGTTACCGGACTCGTCAGAGTTAACATGCCTTTCCCTCTAGAAGGGTGGAATGCTACCCCCGCCGCCAGCATTGGCGGGGGGTAGTATTCCAAGATGTTTGACACCAAACACGACATGTTTAGGTGCAGCCATTCCATAGTTAGCATTTTACCGCGAGGATATAATGCGTTTAAGAGTATATGGTCAGGCTGCACTACAAACAGCTTCAGAGATGGTCTCCGAACGCTGCAGAGGGGCCCTGCTCATGCAGGGGCACCCTCTCACATAGGAACCATGCACTCTGCCTTTAGGATTGATAAGGCCTGCCTTAGGAGTGACTTATAGGTTTATATGTGTGTATGCATTTAGTGATATAGGTAACCTATACCACAGCAAGGGGTGCATGCACCACCTTACCCAGGCTGCAGTAGCAGACCTGTGGTGTCAGTTTGGATGGCCTACCAGGGGTGGCACAATACATGCTGCAGCCCCTGGCAGGCCTCTGAGGTACCTATGCCCTTGGTACATAGTATACCATATACTAGGGACTTACAAGGGCACTCCAGATCCCAATCAGTGATGTGCCTAAGGCACATGGAGACCCTTTTAAAGAGGAAACAGCTAGGCTGGGGTTCTGAATAGCAGGGCCCCAGCCAGACTAATGTCGAAAACCAGTGAAGCATCAGCAAAAAGTGGGGGTACCCATGTGAAGCAGATCCTACTCTCCTACACCAACTGAAAGTTTTTTTTACATGTGGTGGCTGTATAGTATGCTATGGTCTTTTTAGACACGATTCAAATGCTATACACCTATTGGTTGATTTTGGTAGCGACCAGAGAGAGAACCTATTGTTACAATTCATTATTCTTTTTAACGACGAACCTGATTGGTCTTTCATGATTTTGGGCTAGTATAACTTTAGAAGCGGGAAATGAGCTTCGCCTTATTCGTTTTGCAACACGCTTTTTTATTGGTGAATGCAGTACATATAAATAACAGAGAAACCATCAGAATCCTCAATGGATAGACAGACAGCCTTGTATACCCGAGCGGATAACACGCTAGGTGAGTCTTCCTGAAGGAAGTGAACTCTATGGGGCGGTTATATTTTTGGTTACTTGGCAGTAATATAGGTGTGCAACCTAGTAATTTTATTTGCTCTTGGACTCGTATATCTGTTTAAAAATATTGTTATCTATAAGAGGTTACTCGTGGCTATGGAACTAATTTTGGTATAAGTTACAATTCATATCTCTCACAATCTTGAGTAGATATAGTGAAGGTATGCTCTCTTAAATGAAATAGACTCTTGTGATCCTAGAAGAGCGGTACCCCGAGGGGCTGACCATTGTGTGGTTACACTTTGGAATAATATTATTCACTCTATTTCAGAAAGAGTGATATTGGTTGTAAAATATTAAATGATATCCTCTTGTTCTTTAGTACTGATCAAAGGCAATAATCCTTTTAAGATTGTACTGAACGGATGCGACGGTGATTACCAGGGTATTGACACTACATCTGATAATAGAATAAGCATCTGGGTGATCTTCAATAAGATTATTTCAAGTGAGTCAATTTTAAGAGATTTATTTGGGTGCTGCCATTTTATTTATACGCTCAGTGGTCTATATATTCAACCAGAAATTAAATTTGTTTCTGACTATAATGAAGAGGACCCTTAGATCTTAATGGGTTAACAAATTTGTGGTTATACCTTGGAATAATATTTTTAACCCTATTTCGGGAAGATTGATACTGAACCTAAATAGTAATTGATTTCCTGTTCCTTTCCAGTATGGATCGAAGGCATTAATTCCTTCATGATTTTAACGAACAGGCGTTACGGTGATCACCAATGTTTTTATATCACATCTGTTAATAGAAAAAGCATCTTGGTGATCTTTAATAAGACAAATCCAAGTGAGTCTATCTTAAGAAACTGATTTTGGTACTGCCTTTTGTTCAGACTGTCAGTGGTGGATATAATCAACCAGAAAATAAACTCTGTTTTTGGCTACAATGAAGAGGACCCTTAGATCTGGACAGGAGAATTTCTCCTTTATCTTTATCTTTTAGATAAACATATTTTTTGTCTCAATTTTGCTAATAGACCGCATGCAAATTGAAAACTTTAATAATAACAATGGTATTCATGTTTTAGTATCTATGTCTGATTTTGAGCAATTGGAGTTACTGTTTGAATTGATAAAGCTGCTGTGTTTCATCAACTGATTTATTGTCATTTGTAACATTAAATTGAGATTGTATATAGGCAGGGGGTCTTTGATGAGATATAATAATTGTCTTTAATTATTGATGTTTGTTTATTCAAAGTTGGAATTGCTTTGGCTGTTTTTGTACTTCATGTCTATCTAGTTTTGGCACCTAGATTTTATTAACCTTGTGGGGTATATGAGATGTTTATTGTTTTTTCAGCCCTGAGGAAGTCCATTTTGGACAAAACGCGTTGGCTGGGCTGATGCATTTGACTACAAATAAAGAATAATTGGAAAAAAAGAAATCTCAAGACTCCTTGCACTCTATTTTGCTTGGATTTTGTGGATCCTATTATATTATATATAGTTTGCGAATGAAAGATGTTTAATCACATGCTTGTGCATAATTGATGAAGGAATCTCGTTTAATTGTCTGCTCCTGTTCATGGTGAGCTCACCGACATGAACCAGGTGGTGGAAAGCCAACTTGTAATATGCTTGCAATGCTGCAGCAGCACCACCAGCATATTACAGCTCCCTGACCGCTGTGCGACAGCTGCAGGGTCCTGGATCCCCGGCAGACGCAGCGCTCCTGTGGTGGTCCGACCACCACACTCGTAATACTGCAGGGGGGCCCCCACTGTAATGGTGGCCGGACTGTCACCACGAGGACGGCGGTCCTATGAACCGCCGTATTCGTATTAAAGCACTTACTCTTTTACTCTGCTCCTACACGTAAAACTACATTGGGATGAAGACCAACATTGCTATCATGCTATCCTCAGACATCATAATGACTCTCCCTCCAATCATCCTTTGTAGATTTGATACAATATCTTTCAAATGCAGAGCATCCTTCTGAATTTCCTGATGTGTCACCCCCACACATGTAGCAAGAGATTGTGCCATTTTTCAAAATTGTCCCTATTGTCAGCTTTTCATATATTTCTTTAAATGTTATCCCTTTTCCCAATGACATTTATTTCGTGAAAAGTTTTAGAGTTTTAATGGTCTTTGCTAAGTCCAAAGCGACCTCAAGAGTTACATTAGGGGTAGCTGAAAATCTTCTTGTATCTTTTCTAGCTTGTTCTCATCAAGATCTTGCCCCCTAATGCCATTACTAATCTAGAGTTTCAAATGTGCAGGTTGCTGCTAGGGTCCTTAACACCTCTACATAATATTCTATGCTTTCATCTATTTAATGTTTCCATGAAGAAAAACTTATACCGTTCCATCAGTGTCTTACTTTTCTTGCCAGCAGCTTGGTGGCACTCTGCAGAAGCTACAAGGACTCCACGTCATGGTTCTCCTGAATTTGAACTCTGCACATTGAACCCTGCAATTTCACAGCCCCTCCAATACTTCCTGTAATGTAGGGGACTTCCGAGACATTTTTGAAGGACACAAATCTTGTAGAAAATCAGTGTTGCTATTGAGTCCTTAATTATAAAAATATAGGAAAAAGTGAAATAAGAATAAAATAAACTAAGTTTCGATTGCATCCTCCTTGTGCAACCAAATGCAGAAGATTGAAAAGAAAATAGGCGGTTTTACTTCACAGTTTGAAGATCTCCATCAAGGGTTCCTGCACTGAGAAGATTCTCAGTGCCCACTTCAGAAACAGACTTCTTTCCTTACTGACCTCTCTCAACACACACACATTTATAGGATAAGAAAACCAGATTGAAGAGATCCAACTTAAGATTTATTGAAATTCCAGAGAAGAAAGAGCAGAGCTCATCAGTGCAGAAGTTATTAAGAGACTGATCGGAACCCAAGTTTTATCTGAAACTAAAGAAAACTTAATGGTCACCAGGGAACCAGGAGTCCCATTTTCAGCTTATTCAAACAATATTTGTTCAAGAACAATCTTCTTGTATTTTGGAGATTGTTGCATAAAAGAAAGAAATATTTGCTACAGCAATAAGACAAAAGGAGTTCAAAGTAGAATAACAATAACAATAAAAAAATACTAACATGGCTTAATAAAAAAATCCCTCAATAGTCATATTGCAAGAGACAGATATTAAGAAACACTTAGAAAAATACTCACTTCTAGACCCTTTTTACTCAGGTAGCTCTTACTTTGTCCTCTGTATCACATAGATGAGTCGCAAATAGGAGCTGATTATGATGTCGGTCGGAGTTGCCTCTGACCGACACCGTCTCGGTCTTGGGCCCGACCGACATCTGGTCAGCGGTTGCGACCGCCTGATTTCGATGCAACCGAAAACAGTCCGGTCAGATACTCACATTTCTCTATGGGAGCTTGTGTTATGGCCATTAAACCGGCAGTATACAGGCTCCCATGAAGAAATGGGGATGTGTGTAAAACCCTGCACCCTGTGGCAGGCACCCCATGGTACCTGCCACACAGTCCCTGGATTTACAGGGGGGCACCCTAGGTACCCCCTCGGCCCCCAACCGTAGGCCGTGGAGGCAAGGGGTCCTGCTAGGGGCCCTCAAAGTCACTTTCGGACAGCCTTTCAGTGTCGGAAAGGCTGTGGGAAACCAACATCGTAATTTCAACGGTGGAAACGCCGTCCATAGGGGATTACGGTGCAGTTCCAACCGGCCGGAAGACTCCGATAGCCGGTCGGAACTGCGTCTCAATAACCAGTCTGTTGACGCTCCGAAAACATAATTCGGCGGTCGGACTGCAAACTGACCATGTCGGTCCGAAATACTCTGACCACTGTCGGAAAGCTTCCGAATAGCGGTCAGAGGCTTACCGACCGACATTGTAATCGGCCCCCTAATATGATCTCAGGGGTCACTCTAAAAACAGAATGAGATGATGCAGTAGAGGGTAATCAGCAAAGGGAGACAAGTATCTCGTCCTATGACCCTTTTGAAGATGATGCAAAATCAATGTATCAAATAACTACAGTCTTGATAGATTTTCAAATATTACTAAAAAAAATACTTTTGTTCCAATCCCATACCTTTGGATTCTTGCAAATCAGATATTACCCACTTAAATAAACAATTTGCTAGAGCCTTCAGCTCTTTTAAAACAGAGGTGTGAGTTATAGATTTTGGAGGGCTCTCCACAGCACACTGAAGCATTTTACATTTTTTTAAAGCAATTTTAGGTGACTTCTTTTGTAAAATTCTAAAAACCTACATAAACGTTCCAAAAAATGTATACCCAATTGCTTTTTAGATCATACGGCTCTTTCTTTACACGTACCTCTGAAGCCAGGACAAAAAGCAACCCTCAGATGGAAACTAGACATATCTCTAATCACAATTGCAGTTTTCATTTAAAAAATGAAAGATAGATTTTGATAAACACACAGAGATCAGCTATAGAAAACATTTGGGAGACATACAAAGCCTCAGAGGAGAGGAAGTAGCCTTTTCTTCATGTATAAATAAAAACCATAAACCGGATATGTTGGCTTTAGAAAATTCTCTTATTCAAGCAAAATCCAATCTGAATTTGTGGGATAGTATGCAGAATCAACAAAAATAGGACATAGCAAAATATAAAATCAAACACTGTTTATTAAAAAGAATTTAATATTCAGACACTAGAGACTCAAATCTAAAAAGACAGTGGACATGCAGGTAAATTATTGTTTTTGAGTAATAAAACCTGCTGTGTACCCAACACTATAACTAACATATCAGACACTAAGGCACATTCTATCATTACAGACCATCTTGGATAGAGTGGACATACAACATTTCAAAATATTTACAGAGAACAGACTATTACCTCTGAGGAAGATATTTCACTATTTTTAAGTCAATTAGAAGCTCCCTCTCTAACCTACCTTCTGGCTCTTGATTTATTACCCCCATTTTAACAAGAGGAAATAGTAATTTAAAACCTTCCTGTTGGAAGGTGGAATAATAGGGGTAAGTATGCACCTACCACTAGCAATAAGGCCACCAACACAACAGTCTAGGTCTCAATTAATTCTCTTGCTCAACCCTTGGCAGCTGGCAGGCTTAACTTAGGAGACAGGGAGGGAAGGCCACTAGCGCAGCAAGTATGAGACTGGAGAAACACAGCAGGGGTACCCTCTGGGGCGGCACTCCGGACATCAATGGCGCCCCACCTGGGACTCTAACTTTCTTGCCCATCCTTCCTGAGGGTATTCAGGAGTATACCCTCATTCAAAAAGAACGGAGAGGTCGAGCTAGGTGCCCGGAAACCCAAGAAGACCCAGAGGGGGAAGAGGACATTAGGCCCCACCATACCCTGTTTAACACTTGCTGCAGTGTCTTGTGGTTTGTGGCCTCCTGGCCTGCCTGGATACGTTGGCATGGGCCTGGCTGCCATGATGACTTTTGCGCACGTTACTCTTAGCCGTTGTTCTGTCGCCCTATGCTCCTGCCAAGTTATTTTACAACTGTCTGCATTTTCTGTCTCTCACCTTTTCTCCTGTTTCCTTTGGGCTCAGTCTGAACAACAGTTACAAGGTCGAAAAACAACGTCCTTAGTTCTTGCTGATATGGCCAGTCCCTCGCACCTAGACATAACACTATGTACAGCTGCCATGGAGAAATTGGTGTGCTTTTAATATTGCGGTTTTCCCGCTTAGGAGGGACTTGGAGAAAATCCTTTCCAGGGAGAAGAGCTGTGATAGTCTGCTGATGTAGTCTTTGCATCTAGAGACTGAGGTATGGGGGTTCGCTAGTCAAAGCCCAGAGGTCTTCTATGTGTATAATAAACTAGCTTCTAGCACGGGGAGGGTGGTAAGGTAATTTAGCCATATAGCCACTGCTTTATGAAATGCTTTCCCCGTTTGTATTCTATGGAGTTGTAACTATGCTGATTATATTATTCTTATGCATTATGCTGATAGTACTGACACGTGTACTGCATCTTAGAGCACGTATGTTGAAATAAACATTTTAACCTATACTGTGTCTCTTCTTACGCCCGTTGTGGACAAGTATGAGTGAGTGACGAAAGGGTGTTCTTGCTACTGCGAGTCCTGAGAGAGAGAGAGAGAGAGAGAGAGAGAGAGAGAGATACCGTGTTCTGGGTTGTCTAATCATTGGTACATTGTTGCTAATGGGACGCTAAGGCTAGTTGTGTTGGGGTTTTAGGTGCTACGGCTTATGGTAGGCTCACCACTATATTCCGAGGTCCTATTATCCTGTGCATAGCTCTGTGTGTGCAGAATCCCTATAACAGCAGATCTGTGCGGATCATACGCGTATCGGCGAGGATACAAAGGGAGCAAGACCAGGGTTGGCTTGAAGATCCTCGAAGCTGGATACCACTCAGACCCACGGAAGGAAGCGACCAGCAGGCCCACAAAGAATCAAAGTGGAGCAGGGGAGAGCCTGCGGTGGAGTGGTCGGAGGCCAGTGAGAGCCATCCTGTGTGAAGCCTTACCCCTCCCTGGCCCACCTGTGCTTTTCTCCACGGAGGTGATCGAAAAGTGGATAGTGAACAAGCATGGGTAAGGACAGGCAATTCAAGCCACCTCCCTCCCAGACTCAAATGGAGCAATACGCAACAAGTAATGTCGGCACTGGCTCTGCCACCACGACCGGGCCTCCAGGACCCATGGGCGATTTGGCCACCATACTTCAAGCGATCCATACTTCCCAAGAATCAGTGGAAATCAAGATTGGGGAAGTGCAGTGGATGTAGCTCTTATTTGGCAAGACCTCCGTAATGCTACAGCCAGGATCTAAGAAGCGGAATCCCATTTATCTACGATTGAAGACGGGGTCTCTGCAATGAAACATCAAGTTTCAAAGCTCCTATCTCACACGGCTGAGCTGCACCAGCGAGCGGAAGACGTGAAACCAGTCCCACCGGAATAACCTCCGTCTGGTGGGGTTCCCGGAGGGATCAGAACCCACTCAGGCATCAGCCTTCATTGAAACATGGATCAAATCGTGGATGCCGTCAGATCACCTATCCGCATGGTTCATGGTAGAGAGGGCACATCGTGCTCTTGCGCCTAAACCGCCTCCGGAGGCTCCCCACAGGCCCATTATAGCACACATCCTTAACTTCAAGGACAGAGACGCTATTCTCCAGGAAGCACGCCTGCAATCCACACTCTCTTATCAAGGATACAAGGTTATGGTGTTCCCAGACTACAATAAGGAGGTTCAGGCTCAATGGAGATTTTATACAGCAGTTAAACAGAAGCTGCAAGCCCTTAATCTCTCATATAGACTCCTGTTCCCAGCCCGCCTCAGGGTTATCCACAATAACAAGAGCCATTTCTTCGACTCCCCAGAGGCGGCGTGGGCCACTGAGGAATGCCCCCTCGCTAGGAACAAAGCAATATCATCCTCTCCGGCACTACAGCCCTCAAAGAATGCAGTCGAACGAGCAGCAAAACCACAACGGAGACGCACCCAGTCCCGGTGGCGGCGAAACATACAAAGAAGGAAGTCCTCCCCACTAGAAGGAACCTTGAGAGGTGCTTCCGGCTCTCCTCTAGCGGCAAGAACAAGTGCCTCATCGTGGGAGCAGTTCCCGAGCGGAGAGACATCCCACTCCCGATCAACAATGCCAGTGATGGAGAGAATTGGAGACTCAGACCTGTCTCGTAGTACAGCAATATGAATATTGGACCCTGAAGTTGTAGGTGTGGAATCACATTGACCACAGCGGCCACAGACACTTCCGGACTTCCGGCTCAGTATAAATCCTATTAAATGGAGGGGTCCACCACTCTGTCCTCAATGTGCATGTCAGCACTAGTTCTGGTTTATACTGTTCGGGCGATAGATGCTTCCAGGGAAGAAGTATGGGGTAGGGGGGTAGGGGTGACAGTTGGGGGTTTTGTTTTCAGGTTCCTGTTCCACTCCCTTCAGCTACTCAAGTCACACGACACGAGGCACCTCCTTAGCCATCAATCTGATGCTTTCTCAAGGATGTGCCTGTCCACCCTGCTCATAAACCCCACATTCAAATGGCCCGGTCTTCTCCGCGCCGTCTTATAATGCCCCTTCAAAGACAACACTCATGGAGACACCCGACCTTGACCTGGAGCCCATACGCATCCTCTGCTGGAACGTCAATGTTCTTCTAGACAAGGTGAAACTTACGGCAGTCTTGAAGTTTTCAACCCGCTCCACACCCTCAGTCCTTATTCTACAAGAAACCCATCTACTAGGTAATCACTGCCCATTTCTAGCCCACCAAGGATTTGACAGGGTATAACACACTGGCTTCATGCAGGGGTCCCGAGGAGTAGCAATCCAGATCCGCCTCTCCTTTCCCTTTGTAGTGGCACGAGAAACCCATGACCCTCAAGGTCGGTTCTTGGCTGTTAATTGGTTATTAGGGGGACGTGTAGTGAATCCGATCATGGCCTACATACTCCCTGCAACTCTGGCGTCCTCCTTGCGAGATCTAGCCACCCTGCTGATATCCCTCCACCAAGGGCTGACGGTGCTCGCAGGCGATTTTATTGCAGTTATGAACCCAGAGTGGGACGCCACCGGCGCCCCCTCCTCACATAGGAGCTCAAATGCCAAGAAACTCACGGATTAGGCCACACAGTTGGGATTATGCGATGTCTGGGGAGTATGGAACCCTCGTCTCTGACAATATACTCACACCTAGGCTGCTCATCGTACCAGTGTGCACATTGACTATCTGTTCATGCCCGCCCTGGACTGTCAACTGGTTGCAAACATACACACACTGGCTTGGGGAATCTCTGACCATACGCCCCTGGATCTTGGAGGACCCACGGGTGTGTTACGCCCCATGTGGCGGTTTAACACCTGGTTCCTGCAGCAAAAAGAATGCAAAAAAGCAATTGGGAGGGAGCTGAAAAGGTACTTATAAACCAACAAGGGGTCGGTCACTTCCCTGGGCACGTTATGGGTGGCGGGCAAAGCGACAATCAGCGGCTTCGCCAAAGGGTATGATAAACGGACATACCAATCCCGAGATGACTGCCTCTTCCGGCTGGAGGCCCGCGCAATTCAACTGGAGTGTGTGTTTGATGCAGACTCCGAGAGCTCAACACTCCATCAGCTAGCCCTTGTACGGGAAGAAATTTGTAACATCTCCTTAGACGCGGCCAGGCAAATGTGGAGGTCCTCGAAAGCCTGTGTATATGGATGGGGTGACAAGCATGGCAAGCTCCTTTACTGGCTGGCTTCTCGCCCCCTAGCCAACCGAGTAATCCCTGAAATACTAAACCAGATGGAAACATGCAGCGTACCTCAGAAGCGATCGCACAGACATTCGCAGCATACTATACCCACCTTTACTCCAAACCGCAGGGCCTGAGCGCAGATAAGGCTCCGCCTTCTTAAGGGATGTGTAGCTTCCACGGCTGCCTGAGACGGAGAGTAAAACGCTTGACCAGCCGATCTCTGGAGAAGAGATAAGACAGGCCTTGACGGCATTAGCTTTGGGCAAGACCCTTGGCCTGGACGGATACCCTGCTGAATATTACTTGGTGTTCAGAGAGACGCTTGTGCTACATCTTGAGGTGCTATACACTGAAGCTATAGAAGTAGGGACCTTCCAGCGAGACATAAATGCGGCTACAACCGTAGTCATCCCTAAATCCAACCCTCCCTCCAACCTATGCTCTGATTATCGTCTGATATCTTTGATCAATACTGAAGTCAAATTATTCGCCAAAATTATCGCCACTCATCATAAAAGAGTAGTCACGACCCTCATACTACCCGACCAGTGTGGATTCATGCCCTGCCGAAGCACGAGACATTGTCTGCGACGCCTGCATGTGGCGCTGGCCCACCGTCATCTCCTATCCCCATATCTGTCCCTACTGCTGGTCGATTTTGAAAAGGCCTTCAACACAGTGGACTGGGGCTATCTGGAGGCCCTGTTAATCCGTGCAGGATTTGGCCCTTACTTTAGAGGACTAGTAAAGGTACTCTACTCTAACCCGTCAGCTCGTGTACTGATAAACAGGGTCCTATTGGATGAATTCCGCATTGGTCGGGGGATGAGAAAGGGTTGCCCCCTCTCCCTCTGCTCTTTGCTCTTGCTATAGAACCATTAGCCCATCTCATCAGGGGCGATGACCAAATCCGAGGTTGGCAGTGCAATGAGTCCCATGAGGAGCGAATAGCCCTATACGCAGATGACGTGCTCCTGTTCATGACCGACCCAGCTCGCTCAGGCCCCCCATTGCCTGCAAATCCTGAGGCTCTTTGGGGACACTTCAGGTCTGAAGCTCAACCCAGCCAAATCGGTACTGGTCCCACTGCATCTTTCCCAAGAATGTGTGGAGTGGCAAACGAACATTCCGATCAGACGGCTCAGCTTTTGCTACCTGGGGATCTGGGTGGCACTTCACCCAGAACTTACCTGGTCTCTCAATCTCACCCCACTACTTACAAAGACTAGAGATGATCTTCGGAAGTGGCAGGCCCTCCCACTGAACCCAATGGGGAAAAAAAGCATTATACAAGATGATAATACCTCCCCGGTTTCTGTATGTATTGCAGAACATACCACTCCATATCCAGAAGCAATGGTTCCATGCCTTAGATGAAACGGCAACAGCATTCCTTTGGGGCAATGACCGTGAGAGGCGTTGGTCGACTGCCAAAAAGCGCCATATGATGGTGGGCTGTGGATGACCAACCTCTTCCTCTACTGCCTAGCCACACGCTTACTGGTGATTAACGATTGGTTTTCCGGGGGTTGGTCAGACCCAGCCTACCAGTTAGAGCTAGAGATACTGGGATTCCCACAGACCCAAGCGATGTTGATCAGTATGCCGGTTCCCACAACATCCCGAGCATAACCAGGTCAGTCTTTCTTGCGTGGCAATACGCGCTTCGGCATATTTAATGGGAAGCCAGAGTCACGATGCAAACACCCTTGTGGCAGGGCACATGGTTGAGAGAGGTGGCGAGTCTGCAGCGGTTCTAAAAGTGCAACCTCATTGGCATTACCCAGGTAGGCGACATATGGAAAGGGGAGCAAATTGGCACATTCCAGGACTTACAGGGCATGCACTCCCTCAGCAACACACAATTTTATAAATACCTCCAACTCTGACGCCCTCGCGAGGCACTACCCTAGTGGTGCAAATCCACCCGAGTTTAGTCCCCTTGACGCCAAACTCCTTATGGGGGAGTTGGGTAAAGGGGGCGTCTCACAGATTTAGAACACGCTAGTTAACAATTCCTCTACCACCCTAGACCACCTGAGAGCCCGATGGGAGGGATGGATAGGGCTATGGAAGATGAAGATTGGAGGGACGCCTTTATGGCCCCCCGAGTAATCACAATCTCAGCAAGGCTGAGACCAATCCAAATCTACTGCCTCCACTGTGCATAGCTCACCCCAACCAGGCTACACCGAGCAGGATGTCTCCCATCCTCAAGATGTGCACGATGTTTGGAAGATTCCGCAGACTTCTATCACATCACCTGGTCATGCTCTGTCATATCGAGGTACTGGGCGAAGGTGGTGGGCGAATTGGGTGAAGTCCTGGGGTGGGAGGTTCCACTCACGCACCAAGTACTACTGTTGGGGATCCTGGAGGGTATTGGGGGCACAAGAGCAGACAAAGCATTCCTGGGTACAGCCACAATGGCGGCCAAGAGAGACATAGCAACCAAATGGAAAGACCCAAACCCCCCCCACCATTACCCAACAGCGACAACGACTGGACTGGTGTGCCACACAAGAGCAGCCAGTGTATGAGGCCAGGTGTTGCCCATCCAAATATAAACATGTGTGGGGTAAATGGAAGGGATTGACGGAGTGACAAAGTGGGGATGGGCAGGAGTAATGGCGCTCTTGATCCTATTACAAGAGTATAATGTTCCTGAGATTTTGTATGGGCAGTCAGCCCGGCAATGTAGATGTACTAGACTACAATGGGGGAGGGGTTGTTGTCCTGAGCTGTTTTACTCAAAAACTAATAAAATTGAACATCAAAAAAAAAAAAAACTTAGGAGACAGGTGTGTAAAGCATTAAAAACACAAATAGATTAAATAAGAAAGACATAACACACAATACAAATACAAACCAATATATAGAACTAGGAAATATTTATATGATCAGAATGACACACAAATGACAATAAATGCAAGTAGGGAATCAGACATATCAATATTTAAAGATGATATACTTTCTAGTGCCTAAAAACAAAAAGCACCAATGTGGGACATCTGATCGTGCCTGACCGGGACAAAATCTAAGGGCCCGATTCACAGAACTAACTTAGGACAAAATCCTAAACTTACTACCATTTTGGTATTCACAGAAGGCACTTACTCATTTTGGTATTCAATCAATCAATCAATCAATCATGTCACTTATAAAGCGCACTACATACCCGCGAGGGTCTCAAGGCGCTGGGGGAAGAGGGGGGTGGTGCTGCTACTGATCGAAGAGCCAGGTCTTGAGGAGTCTTCTGAAGGCCAGTAGGTCTTGGGTCTGTCGGAGGTTGGTGGGGAGGGTGTTCCAGGTCTTGGCGGCGAGGTGGGAGAAGTATCTGCCGCCGGCGGTCGTTTTCCGGATGCGGGGGACTGTGGCGAGGGCGAGGCTGGTCGAGCGGAGCTGGCGGGTGGGGGTGTAGAAGCTGAGTCGTCTGTTGAGGTAGGCTGGTCCGGAGTTGTGGAGTGCTTTGTGTGCGTGGGTGAGGAGCTTGAAGGTTATCCTCTTGTTGACAGGGAGCCAGTGCAGGTCTCTCAGGTGGGGTATGATGTGGCTGCGTCAGGGGATGTCGAGGATAAGACGTGCAGAGGCGTTCTGGATGCGTTGCAGCCGTCTCAGGAGCTTAGCCGTCGTTCCTGCGTAGAGGGCGTTTCCGTAGTCCAGCCTGCTGGTGACGAGGGCCTGGGTGACTGTTTTTCTTGTTGCGGTGGGGATCCACTTGAAGATCCTGCGGAGCATTCGGAGGATGTTGAAGCAGGATGAGGAAACGGCGTTGACCTGCTTAGTCATGGAGAGGGTGGGGTTGAGGATGACCCCTAGGTTGCGTACGTGGTCGGTGGGTGGCGGGGCTGTTCCCAGTGATGTTGGCCACCAGGAGTCGTCCCAGGCTGAAGGGTTGGAACCAAGGATGAGGACCTCCGTCTTGTCCGAGTTCAGCTTCAGGCGGCTGGTCCTCATCCATTCGGTGACGGCCTTCATTCCTTCATGGAGGTGGGCTTTGGCGGTGTGAGGGTCTTTGGTGAGGGAGAAGATCAGCTGGGTGTCGTCGGCATAGGAGATGATGTTGAGGTTGTGCTGTCGGGCGACGTGGGCGAGGGGTGCCATGTAGATGTTGAACAGCGTTGGGCTGAGGGAGGAGCCTTGGGGTACGCCGCAGATGATCTTGGTGGCCTTGGATCGGAAGGGGGCGAGGCGGACGCTTTGTGTTCTGCCGGAAAGGAAGGATGTGGTCCAGTCCAGGGCCTTCTCTTGGATCCCGGCGTCGTGAAGGCGTGTTCGTAGTGTGTGGTGGCAGACCGTGTCGAAGGCGGCTGATAGGTCCAGGAGGATGAGGGCTGCTGTTTCTCCGTTGTCTAGCAGGGTCCTGATGTCATCGGTGGCGGCGATGAGGGCGGTTTCGGTGCTGTGGTTGCTGCGGAAGCCGGACTGGGAAGGGTCCAGGATGTTGTTCTCCTCGAGGTAGCGGGTCAGTTGTTTGTTGACGATTTTCTCGGTGACCTTCGCGGGGAACGGGAGCAGAGAGATGGGTCGGAAGTTCTTGAGGTCCTTGGGGTCTGCCTTGGGTTTCTTGAGTAAGGCGGTGATCTCGGCGTGCTTCCAGCTTTCCGGGAAGGTTGCTGTCTCGAAGGAGATGTTGATTATTTTCCGGAGATGGGGCGCGATGGCTGTACTGGCTTTGTTGAAGATGTGGTGAGGGCACGGGTCTAGCGGTGAACCGGAGTGGATGGTGTTCATGATCTCGCTGGTGTCCTCGTCGTTGATGTTGGTCCAGGAGAGCAGGCGGTTGGTGGTTGTGGGGGCAGTGGTCTCGGTGGTTGCCGGGGCGGTCGTGGTGTTGAAGCTGTCGTGGATGTCGGCGATTTTGCGGTGGAAGGAGGTGGCCAGTGAGTCGCACAGGTCTTGCGACGGCTGGATGTCGTTGGTGTTGGAGCTGGGGTTGGAGAGTTCCTTCACGATGTTGAAGAGCTCTTTGCTGTTGTGTGCATTGTTGTCTAGGCGGTCTTTGAGTGAGGCCCTTTTGGCGGATCTGATGAGGTGATGGTGATTGCGGGTGGCGCTCTTGTGGGCGGCGTAGCTGTCCGCTGTCCGTTCGTGGAGCCAGATCTTCTCCAGTTTTCGGCATGTTCGTTTGGAGGCCTGGAGGTCTTCGGTGAACCAGGTGGCTTTCTTGCTGGTGTGGCTGTTGGGCGGATTCTTGAGCGGGGCGAGGGTGTTGGCGCAGTCGTCGATCCACTGTCTGAGGTTGCGGGCGGCGGTGTCGGGGTCGGAGGGTTCGGCGGGTGGGCTCAGGGCGAGGGTTGTGGTTAGCTGGTCTTCCGTGACTCTGCTCCAGCAGCGGCGAGGCATTTGTTCGGTGCGGTGCGGTGGTGCGTGGTGGGCTTCCTGTAGGTGAAGTGGATGCAGTGGTGGTCAGTCCAGTGGGGTTCGGAGGTGTGGTTGAAGGAGACATGTGGGCTTGCGGAAAAGATGGAGTCTAGCGTGTGGCCGGCGGCGTGGGTGGGTGTAGTCACGAGCTGTCTGAGTCCGAGGGTGGCGAGGTTGTCGATCAGGGTGGTGGAGTTGGTGTCCTTGTTGTTCTCGAGGTGGAAGTTCAGGTCCCCGAGGAGGATGTAGTCCGTGGAGGCGATGGCGTGTGTGCTGAACTGTGGTCGGGGTCCGGGGGTCTGTAGATGAGGGTTCCTCTGAGGGTGGTGTTGGGATCGGTGTGGATCTGGAAGTGCATGTGTTCGGCGGTGCTGAGGGTGTCGTCGGTGTTGGTTGAGACTCTGAGGGTGTTCCTGTGGACGATGGCGATGCCTCCTCCGACTCCGTTGGTGCGGTCCCTGCGGGTGATCTTGTATCCGTCCGGGATGGCAATGGCGATGTCGGGGGCTGAAGCGGGATTCAGCCAGGTCTCCGTCAGGAATGCGACGTCTGGGGAGGTTGAGTCGAGAAGGTCCCAGAGTTCGATGGCGTGTTTGCGGGCGGAGCGGGTGTTGAGGAGGATGCATCTGAGGTAGTTGGGTTCTTTCCTGGGCGGTGGTTTGGCGGGGCGGGTGCTGGTGAAGCTGCAGTTCCGGCAGGTGAAGGGCCCTTGGGTGCGCTTCGCAGCGGCCGCCATAAATGGGGAGGTGGGAGGGAGGAGCAGGGAATGGGGCAGCGAATGGGCAGTGAGGGGGCGGGGCCGCAGGGGCGCAGCGGCGGGAAACAGGCACAGAAAGGAAAAACGATCACAATCAGGGGCAGCAAGGGGGCACAGAAAGGAAAAACGATCACAATCAGGGGCAGCAAGGGGGCACAGAAAGGAAAAAACGATCACAATCAGGGGCAGCAAGGGGGCACAGAAAGGAAAAAACGAGCACAATCAGGGGCAGCAAGGGGGCACAGAAAGGAAAAACGATCACAATCAGGGGCAGCAAGGGGGCACAGAAAGGAAAAACGAGCACAATCAGGGGCAGCAAGGGGGCACAGAAAGGAAAAACGATCACAATCAGGGGCAGCAAGGGGGCACAGAAAGGAAAAACGATCACAATCAGGGGCAGCAAGGGGGCACAGAAAGGAAAAAACGAGCACAATCAGGGGCAGCAAGGGGGCACAGAAAGGAAAAACGAGCACAATCAGGGGCAGCAAGGGGGCACAGAAAGGAAAAAACGATCACAATCAGGGGCAGCAAGGGGGCACAGAAAGGAAAAACGAGCACAATCAGGGGCAGCAAGGGGGCACAGAAAGGAAAAAACGAGCACAATCAGGGGCAGCAAGGGGGCACAGAAAGGAAAAACTAACACAATCAGGGGCAGCAAGGGGGCACAGAAAGGAAAAAACGATCACAATCAGGGGCAGCAAGGGGGCACAGAAAGGAAAAAACGAGCACAATCAGGGGCAGCAAGGGGGCACAGAAAGGAAAAACGATCACAATCAGGGGCAGCAAGGGGGCACAGAAAGGAAAAACGATCACAATCAGGGGCAGCAAGGGGGCACAGAAAGGAAAAAACGATCACAATCAGGGGCAGCAAGGGGGCACAGAAAGGAAAAAACGATCACAATCAGGGGCAGCAAGGGGGCACAGAAAGGAAAAACGAGCACAATCAGGGGCAGCAAGGGGGCACAGAAAGGAAAAACGAGCACAATCAGGGGCAGCAAGGGGGCACAGAAAGGAAAAAACGATCACAATCAGGGGCAGCAAGGGGGCACAGAAAGGAAAAAAACGAGCACAATCAGGGGCAGCAGCAGGGCACACAGACGGAGCTGTGTGGTGGGGGAGCGACCTACCAGTCAAGGTCAGGGGTCTCATAAATGAGTAAGTGCCTTCTATGAGTAACTTACTCATTTTGTGTTACTTACTCATTTTGTGTAACTTACTCATTTTGGTATTCACAGAAGGCACTTACTCATCAATGAGTAAGTGCCTTCTGTGAATACCAAAATGAGTAAGTTACACAAAATGAGTAAGTTACTCAAAATGAGTAAGTTACTCAAAATGAGTAAGTAAGTGCCTTCTGTGAATACCAAAATGAGTAAGTGCCTTCTGTGAATACCAAAATGGTAGTAAGTTTAGGAGTTTGTCTTAAGTTAGTTCTGTGAATCAGGCCCTAAGTTTGAGGCCGACCGTGATGGAGCACTGATTGGATGCACTAAGTGGTAAGGGTCGGTCAGGTTTTTACCTTCGCACTTAGGGGCCGATTACGATGTCGTCAGAGTTGCCTCTGACCGACACCGTCACGGTCCTGGGACTGACGACCTCCGGTCGGCAGTTCTGACCGCCTGATTACGATGCGACCAAACACTGTTCGGTTGCATACTCCCATTTCTCTATGGAAGCTTGTGCTACGGCCGTAAACCGGCCATAATGCAGGCTCTCATAAAGAAATGGGGGTGTGTGTGAAACCCTGCACCCTGTGGCAGGCACACCATGGTGCCTGCCACACAGTGCAGGGATTTACAGGGGGGCACCCTAGATACCCCCTCGGCCACCAACTGTAGGCCACAGAGGCAGGGGGGCCCTGCTAGGGGACTCCAAAGTCGCTTTCTGACAGCTATTCCGTGTCAGAAAGGCCAGCACCGAAAGGTTGTCGGAAACCGACATCGTACTCCCGACGGCAGAAACGCCGTCCATAGGGGAATACGTTGCGGTTCTGACCGGCTGGAAGACTCCGAGAGCCGGTCGGAACCACGTCGGAATGACCGGCCGGTTTACGCTCCGACCGCCGGCATCCTAATTCGCCAGTCAGACCATAAACCGACCATGTCGGCCGGTAATCCTCAGACCGCAGTCGGAAAACTTCCGACTAGAGGTCGGAGACTTTCTGACCGACATAGTAATCGGCCCCTTAGTTAATTTTCTGGAGATTTTTCTCTCGTTGTCGAGCAGGGCACTCCATCAGGCCGATCTTTGGTTTGTTGACGGCAGCTTGGATTTGTGGGAGGCCTCAGTGAAATCCTAGAAGTCTTGAGCTCCGGAGCTTTCACCAGGACGAATCTGAAATCCAGGATGAGTCGGTCACCTTATGGAGCTTTTTATCAAAAATTCTCCAATCTTCTCCAGACTTCAAGGGGTGCTTCCTAAAGTTCCTTTTGGGGGTTGAAAGTGTCCACAAATAAAATCCAAGGTTCCAGAGTTTCTGAGATGCTCCTCGGACGTTGGGACTACAGTTCCCACAATGCACCTGGCCAAATCCTGTAATGTCCAGCTGAAAGTGATCAGCTGGGGTCCCCTTGCTGGAAATGGTGCAGGTGGAGCTCTGTTAACCTGTTGCTTTCAGGGAGTCCTCTCCTTCGCTTGGTAAAGCAAGGTAAAGTCCTTAGGGCTGTAGTTCCTTAGTGTGCAGCAGCTGCAATCAGTGCAGTCCTTTTGGTGCAGGCCAGAGTTCTCAGCAGGGCCTTCTTCTTTTGGTTGTTTCAGGCAGCTCTTCCATGTTTATTCTGTGTCCTTGGGTGCCATCTACAAACTTTCTCCAAAGTGTGGCAATTTCTTGTCCCACAAAGCACTAGTAACTAAAATCCAAAATGGAGAAACTTTCTCCTTTGGGTTAAGATCTGGCTAAGCCAACATTACTGGTTTGGCCTATTTTGCTTAACACTCCCCTTCCAGCCCCTCTGCTAATCTAATTACTGGGACTCCCATCTCACTGGGTGGTAGGATGTGAAGATGAGCCTGTGTCCTGTCTCAACTGTATTTCCCTCTTTGAAGACCAGTTTGGCTACGCCACCCCCATCCTGCCTTCTGCTCTGCTGCTGCCGTTCTCCACCCACCAGATTACTTTTGCCTCTGTACAGGCCACTTCACACCTCATCAGAGCAGTTTGGCTCAGCCTGTCAAAGGCTGCTAGAAGGCTGGATTTTAGCTCACAGAAAAGAAAGTTCTATAACTTCATTTACGTATTAGTTATGATAAATTCAATGGTGGCAAGTTGTTGGATTTATCATTACTAATATTTGAAGTCTTGGAAATATTATTTTAGCTCATTCCTGTCAAAAGTTACACTTCATTAAGGTATTCCCATGTTAGCCTAAGGAACTAAAATGCTACAATGGGGAAAAACAAAATTGGTAGTTTTTCCTTCACACAGGGCATATAAAACATCTTATAAAATGTCCCTGGTTATTTTTACATGGCACCCTACCCTGGGGGCACCTAGGGTAGACCTCTTAATATTGAAAAAGTTGATGTCAATATGAATAATGATTCATTCATATATAAAAATTAAATCACATCTTTATTGACAAATTCACCCGTTGTGAACTCCACTGCAACCCCAACTCGAAAATACATAGTCAGGCAGGCTCTGTGACCTAGGCCTGAGATTACTGATTGACAGGTCACAGGTGGGGTTTCACATAGCTGTCAGAAAAACGCGTGAACAGGAAATCCCAGATCAATCCCACAGATAGGCACAGCGACACCACAAAGGTCCAGAGAGATTGGCCCCAATAAAACACACATGGCCCGAGGGGTACATGCGCTCCTAAAACACCATATAGTCAGATGCTACATAAAGTCAGGCAGACATCGCCAATCAGCACACAGCACACACACTACACGCAGTGATCACACCCTCCCCATGCCGGATATCAGGACAAATTACCCACTGGCCGCATTGTGTCCACGCAAGGTCGAGGCCCACCTGGATTCCTCATCGAATAAATTAATTTATGGCTCCAAAGGCAACGTTTTACATTCCGCACCAAAAAAGGATCACCAGAACTGTTTATGGCATTCACTGTATTGAATATAAACCCATATCGGACCAATTTTAAGTTGAGACATTACTCAGACCCTATGCCTGTAACTGTTCTCCCAGCTGCAATGTTTAATTAAACGAGCGGTTCATGTTTTGCTAAATGCCTCTTGCCTCTTGTTTTTTCAAGGTGTTTCATGTTCAAGTAACAGACCTTAGTGGTGATGTATATGTAAAAATAAGGTAGTTTTATACTTTGGAAGTACTTTTAAATCCAAAGTCGAATATACATATAATTGCAGTTTAAAAGCAGCTTGCAAAGTGGGGCTGACTTTTAAAGTGACAGCAGGCAACACAACAGTGCACACTGAAGTGCATTTAATCTGCAGGGCTTCTAAACCTACTTGCCCTACTATATACATGCCCTCTGCTAGCGTCGTGTGGGTTTGTTTTTACGTCATTGCGGGGGTCGAGGGAAAGTGGGGGGCCACTTACCGTGTGCTTGACTGGGCTTCTTGATTTTTAGCCTGAGGGTCACTCTCGCCCTGGTCCGCCGTGGCTGGTGCCGTTTGAGCGGAGGGCTCTGCGACGTGCCATCGGGCCTCTGACCTCACTTCCGGCTGCCTCACTTCTGGCCATAGAGTGAGCTGTGTTTGTTTAGCGGTCTAGTGCTCCCAGCACACACACTATTTATTCAACATGCTAAAGCGGGCACGCAGCGGACATTAGTAAGTCTACGGCGCTGCACTGTGTGTCGCTGTTGTTTTAAATATTTTATGCTGCCTGAATATACCTGATAGGAAGTACTAAAAGTGTGCTCTGCTAGCATCGTGTGGGTTTGTTTTTATGTTATTGTGGGGGTCGGGGGAAAGTGGGGTGCCACTTACCGTGTGCTTGACTGGGCTTCTTGATTTTGAGCCTGAGGGTCACTCTCGCCCTGGTCCGCCGCGACTGGTGCCGTTTGAGCAGAGGGCGCTGCGACGTGCCATTGGGCCTCTGGCCTCACTTCCGGCCACCTCATTTCCGGCCATAGAGTGTGCTGTGTTTGTTGGGCAGTCAAGTGCTCCCAGCACACACACTATTTATTCAACATGCTAAAGCGGTCGTGCAGCGGACATTAGTACAGGGCTTAGAACAGTTGGTCCATACCTCCACACACGTTAAGGGCCATATTTTAGACATTATTTTCACTAACAGCACTCAAATAGAAGCACTACCTCCTGTGCCTATAGTTTGGTCTGACCATTCGATTCTCCCATTTAGGATTGTAAATCCGAGAAAGGTCCCCTGCAATTTAGAAAAGCGACCAGAGCCCATAATGACCCGGAGATGGGCGCAACTCACCAAAGACGCGTTCAGGGACAATTTGGCTTCAAGCGCACCGGAATTAAGGGCTTATACCCAGATAGCAGAGAAACAAGTCTCTTGGTGAATTAGGGAGGTGGTGGACTCCTTAATACCTTTGAAACCCTGTAAGAGTGCCCGACAAACTCCATCAGTGGAATGGTTCTCAGAGGAACTGGCACTACTGAGAACTGAATGCAAACGCCTTGAACGCCGCTGGAGGGTGAATATCAAAACGACAATAAGCTGAAATATTTAGAAGCACTCAGGTTTTACCATCAACAAATTAGGAGAGCGGGAGGGAGATTTACATTGAGTAGATCGAAACAACTAAAAACTCCTCTAAGAACTTATTTAGTATGGTAAAACAACTTACTTCCCTAGAACGTGTTACCGCAGACTGCCTGCTTCGGCAGACTACTGTAATAAAGTAGCTGGTTTCTTCTTGGGAAAGATAGAGAAAATATATGCTACCTTCCCTGATAGTAGCAGGAACTATAGCTTTGCTCCTGCTAAAAAGGATTCACTGGTGGAGGATAATTTTATTTTTCACCCTCCTCAGGAAAGTGACGTTCTAAAACTTATGGAAGCAGTCAAATCCGAGTCTCCCCTAGATGTGATTCCCCTGAAGCTGTTACTGCGAGGGAAGGAAGCCATTGTACTGGTTCTTACCAACCTGCTGAAGATGTCCTTCAGTTCAGGGCAGGTTCCTAGCAATTGGAAACACGCTATGGTGGTGCCACTGCTAAAGGAACCATTGCTAGACCCGGCACTCCCGGAAAATCTTAGACCGGTATCTTTGCTTCCTTATTTTGCAAAAATTGCTGAGAAACATCTTAACGTCCAATTGACTACCTTTATGGAAGAAAAGCAGGTTCTCCACGAAACCCAATCGGGGTTCAGGGCACTTCACAGCATGGAATCAGCCTTACTCCTGACTTCTGAGGCTCTAAAAATAGCAGCTGACGAGGGAAGGACGACGGCATTGATCTTGTTGGACCTGAGTGCGGCATTTGATACGGTCTCCCCCGGCCTTCTGCTGGAACATCTGTGGGAGGCCGGTGTCACAGGTGACACATGGGAATGGATCCAGCATTTCTTACAGAATAGATTCTTCCAGGTCCTACAACGTCCTTTAAAGTCTGAGGTGTGTCCGCTTTCTCAAGGGGTACCACAGGGCTCGGCCCTTAGTCCAACTTTCAACTTTATTTAATGTGTACCTGCGCCCTCTGGGAGACATTGTGCTGAAACATGGGGTGAAACTGGTGTCATATGCTGATGACACTCAGTTGATTGTCACATTGGAGCAAAATGATGCAGAAGCTGCACCTAATTTCAAAGCCTGCCTGAGTGATCTTGCAAATTGGATGAAATTCAGCTGCTTGTAACTAAATGCAGGAAAGACGGAGGTGATGGTGGTTGGCAAACAGCCATCTATATGGTCACACTTGTGGTGGCCGGAGGAACTGGGCCCAACACCGACTCCCAAAGTTAAGGTTAAAAATTTGGGAGTCTGGTTTAACAACACCCTATCATTTGCAGAGCAGATATCAGCTGTGGCTAGAACATGCTTTGGCATTCTTAGATTGTTGCGCAAAATATTAGATATACTGCCATTAGATGCAAAAAAGACCATTGTGCAAGCCCTTGTCACGTACCGCCTGGACTACTGCAACGTCCTCTATCTGGGGGGTCACAAAAAGTAATTTGAACATCTTACAGAAGGTCCAAAATGCAGCTGCCCGGGTGATATTTTACATCCCTAGGCGGGCGTCGGTGGGGGCTGCCTTGAGGGAACTACACTGGCTTCCGGTACAGGCCAGAATTACCTTTAAGGCTTTGTGTTTATGCCACAGGATTGTCAACGAGAAAGGGCCGAGGTACCTGCGCCCATTACTCACTGCTTATAGACCCACCCGGAACCTGAGATCTATGGGCACTGCTAAGTTGGTAGTGCCTAAGGTCCGCAAGGCACGATCAGGAGGTAGATCCTTTGGTTTTCTTGCGGCTGAGGTCTGGAATAACCTACCTATCGAACTAAGGATCCACCCATCTGAAACAATTTTTCATAAAAAAATGAAGACAATGGGGCATATTAGCAAGACCGGCGATAAAATTATCGCCGTTTTAGCGGCAGGAAACTGCCGCTAAAACGGCGATAATGGGCTTGCTAATATGCGTTATAGAATTCAATAGAAGCCCAGGTTAGATGTACAGGACATCTAACCTGGGCTTCTATTGGAATTCTATAACGCATATTAGCAAGCCCATTATCGCCGTTTTAGCGGCAGTTTCCTGCCGCTAAACGGCGATAATTTTATCGCCGGTTCTTGCTAATATGCCCCCTGGTTCTTTCAAGTACCCCCTGGGGACTGGTGTTAGCACTTAGGCTACAGGGCTTTTTGCCTTAGGATTGGTGGGACCTTGGGGGGTGGGGGGGGTTTATGGGCTTGTGGTATAGTCTGTGATGTTCTAGCGTGGGGACACTCCGTTGGAGTAACCAGGCGCTTTATAAGCTTAATAATAATAATAATAATACTAGGGACTTAGAGGTAGGTTGTCAGTACCAATTGTGATTACACCTAACTACTATATACCTTTTAATCAGAGCACTGGCCCTGGGTCTGGTTAGCAGAGCCCAGAGCACAGTCAGTCAGTTACCACCGGTATCAATCAAAAAGTGGGGGTGATCCGGACAAAAAGGATGAATTTTTCACATTTCCAAAAAATAAAGCTTCAGGAAAGGATGGATACTCATCAGAATGAGTGCCAATTAAGCAGTTTGTAAAGCTTTGAAGAGCCTTCAGGCTGACAGCTGCTTCTAGGCTGTGCTACAAAAGATGTGAAACATATAATATACATATAATATTCTACATCCTAAGGAAATCTAAGCTGCCTTCAGAAAGTAATAAAGAAGCCTTCCTGAAAGCTGTCTCTTTAACATGCGTTGTTAGTTCACAGAAGGAAACAAAGAGATTTGTTTGACATAAAGGTTCACATTCTGGAACATCCTACCCGTGCAGGCTCAAAGAGCTTCTCAGTTGCTTGTACTTCTGATGTACAGTAATAGTTACCTAACCACATCCATAGATACAATAAAGGAAGCAGGTAAATCCGTACCTCGATTCTGTTGATGTCAGTGAGATTCCAAGTATGTGTTGTGGATGCTGTTACAGCTAAACGGACACTTGCTTCAGCAACACCTAGTAATTTAGCTGTAAAGGTGGTTTCAGCCTCAACTCCAATTTCAAATCCATGTTCGTGGGAAAATTGTGTCTCAGCAATGACCGTTTTATCAACTCTGAAATAAGCAGACACACACCACACTTAGAGCACGTTATAACAAGAGACTGCAGATTAGCAATACATCAGCATGGAAGGGAATTTGAGGCCAGACCCAGAACCATCCACCGCCTGAGCAGATGTGTGCGGCTCAACTGTAGCCGGTAGTTACAGCTGGGGGCATTCCATTTTGGGGATTGACACCTAATTTTCCTCATCAGACTCCAAACCAGAGCAAGAGAGAGAAAAACATAAAAAAATGGGGAAAGAAGGAGGAAAACAGTGGAACACATAGAAAGCATGGATGGAAAAGAACCCGCACAAGTGAGATAAAAGGGCAGGGATGTTCTGGTAGTGGATTAAGGAGGCATGAGGTGATGAAGACTGGCTTTGGGATTCGGAGGAAAGCTTTGGGCGTTGGCACTTGTTTTACAGATTAAGCTTTGCCAGGCAGAGACAGGTGGGGCTCGCCTGTAAAACCTTATTAGACATCACATGGTTCCGATAATGCCATGCGCATTAGTTTATGTATTTCAGAGTCCACAAGTACTCATGGCATGTCGATGCCACAAAGGCTCTCTGTACCCTTCTCCAAAAGCATTCACATTCATCTACAGACTGGACAGGTTGAGCATAGGACTGAACCATGACACAGTTTTACCCGGGAGGCAGTGAGAACCGTCTATTTCAGCTGTTTTTCAGGGTTTGCCCCTTTGTCAGTGACAGCGTTTCACCCACAGGGCAGCGTGAAACCAGAGACATTCATTGTTTCCGGCCCCCCTAAGTGCAGCTCTTTCATCAACTTGGTTCCAACCCACCAGTTTCTCCACAATCTTCTCTTGAAATCATTCTCAGCATAAAGCTTAGAATTCCGGCTGTGGTTGCACATCAAACACAATGTATCGTGTACACAAATGTCAGCTTCACATGAGTCGAATAATACAATATTCTGAAGGTAAGCATTTATGGTGTATCAAGAGGTCGGTACAGATGTACTATTCTTAGGTCCACAATTATGTACTTCAAGGATGCACAGTATATATATCTTCAAGTTGCTAAGATGTGGAGTTTTATAGTAGTAAATATGTGCATACATTTAAAACACTTTCAAAATCTTCTTAAAGCCGATAGTCTGAATATGATTTGCATAATGACATTTAAAACTAGATGCTCTAGTACTGCATTCAGCTGTCCTGCCTTCTGTCCTGTCGCTGATGTATGCACTGTGTGTTGTGGTTCAATCTGCAAAACAGTACAAGTAGCATATGGAGTTGTCTCTTAGCAGGTTACTGACTGGCCAGTGTGACCATAGTCACTCTAGCTCTATAGAGCCTTGCTTAGAATTATGCTCACTCCGGAGTGGGGCACCCAGGACTAAATATCCTGGAAACACGAAGGGGCTTACAAGCTCCTTGCACTGCGAGGATACGCAAAGTCACCCTGCGTGGCTTTTCATGGCCTCGTAGTTATGCTGTAATGCAACACAGCCCAAGTCGCTGTGTTGCCTCACACTACGTCAGGGAGGTGTGCCTTGGGCGTTGCGGTGGGTGTTCCCATGCAATGCCCATGGACTTTGACACATTCCCAGATTTAGAACATAACGTAAACCTGGGTATGCGTCAAAAGCCTATATGTTCTGCAACACACATAGAAGGAGGAAAACACATTGATTGATTGTTTTTGTGCAGGATGGTTTCCATTCCTGCACAAATACAATAATTCCTACAAAGCAGACTGCAAGGGTGCCTTCATTGGCACAAAGCCCTCAATTGTGTGCCAGAGCTGTGAAATGTGCAGTACATTATGGACACAGCACATTCCTGCCCTTCTCTTTTGACGCAGGGCAGAGCACCAAAGTGACTTGCTGCACTGCTATGAGTCAAAAACTTGTAATTGATATCCTCTGTTTTTTTAGGGTTTTTTTGCAGGACATTTAGGAAAAAGTGTATATACGTGTGTTTACACTCAGCATAGGGTTGGAGGGACATCTGTCAATTTGTTGCGGAAGTCCTGTATTCACCAAACTCTAAATAATGTCCTTTATCTTATTTCATCATTATTCCCTTTCCTGTAATATAATCACTAATATTCTGCTTTACCAACAGCTGTCCCTTGTAATATACCATCTACTAAGAGAATAGTGATAAAAGAGTCAGTGATTCCACAAAGACTGTGCAACCTTCCTGAAACAAAGCAATCAAGGAGACAGAATGAAGCTCCAGAGGAGAAGAATGAGGAATGACACTAGGGGGCTCTGTTGCCCATTCCCATCTTTGGAGGATCATGAAAGAAATGGGGGTCGACCAAGCTATAATTACTTTTATAAGGCAGCTGTACTCAAAGGCTGAAGCCTGTGTTTGCTATGGGCAACAGGGGGAGCGCACCAGATGGTCCCCAATTTCCAGGTAGGTCTGTCAAGGGTGCGTTCTCACCCCTTTCCTGTTCTCCCTATATACAAATGGAGTGGAGTCTAATCTCCTAGAGCCAACCTTGGACGTCCCCATAAGAAACAAGACGCACATGTCAATTCTTCTTTATGCAGGTGATGCAGTGTTAATTGCTCACATGGGTAGGGCCTTCCAGAAACTGCTAGACACCTATGTAAACTACATGCAAAGTTTGGACTTAAAAACAAATGAGGCCAATTCTTTTATTTTAGTTACTGGTCGAAAGGTGATGAACCCCCCTTCTTTTTTTATTTCTGACAGCAAAGTAGTGCAAACTGAGCTGTTTTCATTCTTAGGAGTGACCTTTGATCATAGATTATCTTGGACCAAAATGGTGTCGAACCGAGGGATGATGCTAGAAAAGAGGACTAATGCCATCCACTCGTTTACTAAAAAGCTGGCCTCAAGACATTTAGATGTGGTCACAAAAGTCTACTGGCCTAAATCAAGGTCAGTAGCTTCCTATGGTGCGGGAGTGTGGGGCTATGCTAATGAAAAAATAATTCAAACAATTGAAAACTCTTTTTGAAAAAAATGTCTTCCTATTAGTTGCTCCTATTTTAACTTACATTACGAGCTAAACATCCCCTACATCACTAAGCAAATAAATGTAGCACTAATTCTCCTTTGGCACTCAATATGAAGTAGAGATACAGTTAACATCGCACAACAAATCATTATGGACTCTTTGGCGCCGATTCCGATCTCGGTCGGTAGGGCTCCGAATCGGATTCGGCGTTACCGGATCCGATTCGGAGCCCTGTTTCCCGACCGATTCGTACGCGGGTCCGGCCGAGCGAGTACGATGCAAGCGCCCGCGAAATCGCCGACCGACTCGAACGCGGCTTCAACACGCTCCGACCGACTCGCACGGACACAACTCGCACCGCGCAATGGAGACGTTCCCCAGCCGGGTAAGTACGATGCGCACCGCGAGCAGTCCGACCGACTCGCGCCGTCCGGCTCGAAATAGCTGTCGGAGGCGAACTTTGGGGGTCCGTGTCGGACCCCCCTGTATGCGTACCCGCGCGAGTCGCACACAGGGGGGACCCATGGGTCCCCCCTACCTGTGCATGTATGGCGCGACCCGCTTTGACGCGTACTCGCTGTAGGGGGCGCCCTTGTTCGCCTCGCACCCATTGAGTCAATGGGAGCCCGCGTACGCGTTGCACGCCCGGCTCCCATTGACTTCAATGGGAGTCCGACCGAATCGAGTCCGATAGCATGCGAATGCATTGTACTTGTTCGGTCAGACTGCTAGGGTCCGATTCGGTCAGAAATCTCTCCGGGTCCGGCTCGGTCGGAGAGATTTCCGACCCAGATCGGAATCGCCCCTTTGAGTATAATGTGGTTAGCGTATGTTAAAAATACACTTTATGCCTTGGACCTAGGGAGTCTGTTTGATACTCCAGAAAAATGCTTGTCTATCTCGAAAAAAGCCATAAGAGTCCACTTTTTAAAGTTCACGAACTAAGCCAGACTTACTGCCCAGACCTTCAAACCTATGGTCCGTGAGTATCTTGAGGGCCCAATGCAGGGTGAGGGGATTCCATCCTATTTGGATCTCGTAACAAACCCTCGTCAAAGATTTATTTTATTAAGGTTTCGCCTTAACCTCATTCCATGCATGTTGGGCTTTCCTACTGGCATTTACTCTTCCCATGATCGCTCGTGCTGCCCATGTGATGGCTCCTCGACCCAATCTGATTTGCACATTTTCTTTTTCTGTAGATTTTATTGTGATCATCGCAAGAGATTTTTAATTCCAATTAAGCGCAAGTACAATTTTAGTCAATGTCGCCCGGCCCTGTATTTCCTACGAATGTTACCCGACCCTTTAACCTGCTTTGGTGTTGCCTCCTTTTTATGTCAGTCGCTGAAAACCAGGAAACTGCACATTTGCTGGGACAAATTGTTTTTCTTAATATTTTATACTGTTATTAACTGGTTTTTAATTGTCATCATTGGCATTTTTATTGTATATATCTGGGATGAATGTTTGATCTTTTATGATTGATCTGTATTAATCGAGTAAATTTGACTTGACTTGACACTAGGGGTGTGACATAAATATGAAGTTCATGCCACCGCTGACAGAAAATGAGCCAGTGGATCTTAAATAACTTGTAGCTGCTTAGCTTACTGGTATATGGATGCTAGCTTGAAGGAAGGATAAATAGCTGCTTACTGATCACATCCACCTGAGCTGGAATCAAAAGGTCTTGGAAGCAGTGTGAACTGCATGAGTAATGATGGAGTCTGACCAGTAGGAAGTGAGCACACCCTACACAACTGCCTCACTCATGTGTATGTTTAATTTAAAACAAAGTCTACTTATTATTTTCCATGTTGCTACCTTCTAGTTTTGAAAAGGTGCAGGGGGTGAACTGTTTCCCTCATCCCATCAAGGAAGGAGATGAGAACCACCATAAGAAATATGATGGGATGAGGCAGATGTGAGGTCTTTTGAAGGGTGCTGAGACAGAATATGGAAATGTCGACTTACACAAATATCGAGTTGGAAATATCGTGATTCAGAAATTTCAACAGCAAGAATATCGTGGTCAAGAATATCGACTTGGAGGAAAGAAATATCGTTTTTAAAAATATAGAAGTCATTAATATTGTTTGCAAAAATATAGTTGTTTAAAATATCGATTTTTTAATTAGTGTTATGTATTTTAGTTTATATTTTTAATGTATGTGATGTATGTTTTTCTGTATAATTATTGTTTATGTTTTTTAATATATGTGTTACATTTTTAGTAGTTATGAATTTTATTTTAATAACATTTTGCATTTTTTATTTCCGCAGCGGGTTGTGAGTTTATAGGTGAATAGGGTGGGAAGTATTTTAAATATAATAAATTAATGATTATTTTATATTTATTTAATTTAGATTTTATTGTGTTAACTGTAGGAATTAATTTATTTGTAATTAATTATTAATTGGTTGTTAATTAATATTAATTAATTAATTGATAATTAATTATGGTAATTGTGTAAAATAAATAAGGTGCAGGTTGTGGGGTCTATGGGTAAAGGGTGGGAAGTAATTTATTTTTGATTAATTAATAATTAGTTAATTTATATTAAATAATTGATTGAACATTAATTATGGAAATTGTGTAATTAATTTTAGGTGCGGGTTGTGGGGTTTATAGGGGTAAAGGGTGGGAAGTAATTTATGTTTAATTTATTTTGTGGGTTTTATAAGGGTAAATGTTGGAAAGTAATTTATGTTTAATTAATGAATAAATAGTTGTTAATTTATATTAACTAATTAATTGATAATTAATGATGGTAATTGTGTGATTTGTTTTATGTGTGGGTTGTGGGGTTTATAGGGGTAAAGGGTGGGAAGTAAGTTATGTTTAATCAATTAATAATTTGTTAATTAATATTAATTATTTAATTCAATATTAAATATGGAATGTGTGTAATTAATTTTAGGTGTGGGTTGTGGGGTTTATAGGGGTAAACAGTGGGAAGTAATTTATCTTTAATTAATTAAAAATGAGTTGTTCATTAATATTAATTAATTAATTGAAATTTAATTAGGGTATTTGTTCATATTTTTGTGTGTGTGGGTTTAATGTTAAAGGGGTACAGTGTGGGGAGTAAATTAATTAACTTACTTTATAATTAGCTGGTAAATACTATTAGTTTTTTTAATTGAAAATAAATTTTAATTGTGTAATTAATTTTTATAGTTTAATTTTAGCTGTGGGTTGTGGAGATTATAGGGGTAAAGTGTGGGGAAATAATTTTTATGAGTTTTAATTTGTTTTTTAATTAACAATATTTCTTTAATTGGTAATTATTTATGTTAGTTAAGGAAGTACATTTTTAAAAATTTTTAGCTGTGGGTTGTGAATTGTGTGGTGTTATAGGGTAGGATATAAAAAAAAGTACATTTATATAATAATTAATGTTTTTGTTTCTAAATAATATCTAATTACAAATGATTATTTGTTTGGAAATTATTTTTTATTTTATTTAATATAATATTTGTAGGTATTTGCCATATTTATTTAACATCACAATATGTTTTTTTTAAAATGTTTTAATAATAAATATATTTGTATTTTAATTTTTAACATATTTATATATTTTTGAATGTATTTTGTTTTTTAAATATTTTTGTTGTTAATATTTCGTTTGTTTTTAATTTTGATCTGACTGTTAATTGTTACTGCTCCGTAGTCCAACACATTCCCTACTAATGCACTTACTGGAGTGGGAATAGTAATTTATACCCCACTGCTATCCAACACTTTCCCTACTTTTTACAATTATCGGAGTGGGAATAGTAATTTTTACCCCTCTGCTATCTAACAATTTCCCTACCGTTGCACTCACTGGAGTGGGAATAGTAATTTTTACCCCTCCGCTATCCAACACTTTCCCTACTGTTGCACTCACTGGAGTGGGAATAGTAATTGTTACCCCTCCGCTATCCAACACATTCCCTACTGTTGCACTCACTGGAGTGGGAATAGTCATTTTTATCCTTCTGCTATCCAACACTTTCCCTACTGTTGCACTCACTGGAGTGGGAATAGTAATTTTTACCCCTCCGCTATCCAATACTTCCCCTACTGTTGCACTCACTGGAGTGGGAATAGTAATTTCTACCCCTCCGCTATCCAACACTTTCCCTGTTGTTGCACTCACTGGAGTGGGAAATTTAAGTTTGAAGATTTTTAAATAGTTTAATGTTTTAAGCTATAATAGAATGTTTATTTTTTATTAGATTTCATGTTATGGGTATATATATATATATAAAAATATATATATTATATATATTATCTACTGGCGGTCGCCAGTAGATAGTTATAGTTAGGACCTATTTTCCATAGGAAATCCGCAACATTCTATTTGAAAGAACTCTTGCGCCGGTTGACGAATCTTCGCGAAAGCTTCCAACTTGTTGGGGCGCTCCGCTCCGCTCCTACCCTGAAAGTCTCGGGTTGATTCGTCAAGCTGGGGCCGAGAAAAAAGGGGGGTCCCAAAACGCGTTTTCCCCCTTCATTTTTCCATAGGATTCTTTCATCGCAGCTACAGCCCGAACTGCTGAACGTAATTAAACCAAATTTGGCAAAAAGGTAGCCCTTGGTTCAGTGTCGTGCCTTTTGCTTAAATGGTGTAAATCCGTTCAGTAGTTCTTGAGAAAATCAAAAGTAAAGTCACATATATATCTATGGCCGAGTAGGGTCCGCGTATCCTGAGCGCACCCTGCACGCACCGTCCCGATCACGAGCAGCATGCTAATTGGCTGTCAAGTGGCTGTCAACACTCCAAATCAGGAAGTGTTGGCAGCCATTTTGTCCCTCGGTAGAACCGAGGGACAGAAACAAGTGCGCAAAGCGCAAAAAGGGGGCAGGGTAGAAACACCCTGACCCCCTAGGTCTGCTCAGAGGGTCCCACAAGGACCCCATGGGCAGAAAAAAGCATTTTTTTTTTTTTTTAAATCGTCGGGATGCGCTTAGGGTGCGCGGAGCCCGCCGTGATTAGAGGCACAGAAACAAGTGCGCAAAGCGCAACAAGGGGGCAGGGTAGAAACACCCTGACCCCCTAGGTCTGCTCAGGGGGTCCCACAAGGACCCCCTGGGCAGAAAAAAGCATTTAAAAAAAAATAAAAAATCGGCGGGATGCGCTTAGGGTGCGTGGATCCCGCCGATAAAAAAAAAAATCGATGCGCGGTCTCTTGCGCTTTGATGCTATTTTGCCACCGGGTGGGCCAAGTCCCGGGGGGATGCGGGGGTGCGTTTATAGTTTATGTGGGGGGCCTCTTTTTTTTAATTTTAATAACCTGTGTGGGGGGGTTCCAGCCTCCCCACACGCCCCGGCGACCGCCACCTCCCCGGGGCACTTAGATAAGAAATTTGGGGGTCTGTTTCGGACCCCCGAAGCCCCGGGGACCACCACCTCCCCGGGGCTGTGCAATTGAAGGGAGGGGGGCCGCGCGGCCCCCCTCCTGGAGCCTGTGGTAGCCCTGGGGACCGCCACCCCCCAGGGGCCGGCTCCTGCAGTGTCCTCGGGTGCCTACCCCTGGGACACTGTAGTTTGCAATGGCAGGACGGGAGCCTCGCGGCTCCCGTCCTGCCATTGCAAACTGCTTTGCTTCATTGAAGCGAGAGCAGGGAAACCTGCTCTCGCTTCAATGAAGCAAAGCAGAATTGCTTTTCATAAGGGGAGCTGCATGTCAGCAGCTCCCTTATGGAAAAGCAATGCCGGCTCCCGTAGGACGCGGGGAGCCGGCGGGACTGTGGGGGGATTGGGGACCCCCCCACAGTCCCCAACCAGAGGTCAGGCCCCGGGGGATGGGGTCCCCGGGGCCATTAGTGGCCCGGGAGGGGGCCCAAGCAGCCCCCTTCCCAAAAATAAAAATTTTTAAAAATAAAAAAAGGGCAAGGCCGGACCCGGGAGATGGGGTCCCCGGGGCCTTAAATGGCCTGAGGAGGGGGGCCACGCAGCCCCCCTCCAAAGATTTTAATAAAAAAAAAAAAAGAGGGCATGCCCCGGGGGATGGGGTTTCCGGGGCCAATAGAGGCCGAGGGAAGGGGGGCCACGCGGCCCCCTTCCCGTTTTTTTTTATTACAAAAAAAAGAAAATCCTCAGGCCCCGGGGGATGGGGTCCCCGGGCCAAAAGTGGCCGAGGGAAGGGGAACCACGCAGCCCCCCTCCCATACAAAAAAAAAGAAAAAAAGACAAAAGGCCGGCATCGTGCCGGAGGCCCCGCCCCTTCCTTTACCACTCTGCAAACATGCCCCCTGGCGCGTTTGCAGAGGGGGAACAAATTCCCCTTGAATACTGGGGGTCCATGGGGGCCAACTAGCCCACCAGGAACCTCCAGTATGCGCCAGGGGGCTGCGTTGCAGAGAGGTGTACAGAGGCCACGCCCCTTTTTACACCTCTCTGCAACGCAGCTCTGTGGACCCTCAGGATTCAAGGGGATTTAATCCCCCAACTTAAAATGCGCCACGGGGCGCGTTTGCACAGTGGTGAAGGGAGGGGGCGGGGCTTCAGGTGACATGTGTGCAAACAAGCCCCGTGGCGCGTTTTAAGATGGGGAATTAAATCCCCTTCAATCCTGAGGGTCCCTGGGGGCCAACTAGCCCACCAGGTACGTCCAGAAAGCGCCACAGAGCTGCGTTGCAGAGAGGTGCAAAAAGGGGCGTGGCCTCTGAACACCTCTCTGCAACGCACCTCTCTGGCGCATACTGGAGGTATCTGGTGGGCTACATGGTCAGTGACATCACTGATGACATCTCAAATGACATCGCTGATGACATCACTGATGACATCATCCATGTGATAATCTGATGCACCTCCTCACACCCTAATATAACCTTTGATACACCCACTCTAAATTACAGACTGCCATTTGCAAAACCATAGACACTCCAACACCAATAACTACATACCCACTCACTGATTCTTAGGTCTATACACAGATTCACTCACTCACCCATACAGTCACTCATACTTACGGTCACTCAGTACAGGACTATCATATGCACTCATACTCCTATATAGACACTCAAACACCGCCACTCATCCATAGAGGTACTCACACACCTAGTCAGTCATGCAAATAATTAAACACTCTGCCATTTACTCACCTATACAGTTATACACACACCAGCTCACTTACTCATACAAATACTAGCCCATTCTTACGCTCTTATACAATCACTGATACAAGCACACACTCATCCATACAGTCACTCTCACCGTCACACACTCTTGCTTATAGCTATTTATATACTCCAACACACATATATACTGCCTTTCACTTATGTAGTTACTCACACATGTACCACTGGGACATACATTCACTCACTAACACACTCTTACACACACTTACCCACCCATACAGTCTATCACAGATGCACTCTTGAAACCATCCACCCAGTGAATCACCCACTCACACATCTATGCACAGAGTCACAAACACCCCACCCACACAAACACTCAGGCACCCATACAGATACTCAGACAACCAATCAATAACTCATATAGACACTCATGTAGCTATTCACAAACCCATGAAGTCACTTACACAGCAACAGACAGACGGATACAGACATTCACCCAGTTTAGTCACTAACCCATGCATTCAGTAAGATACGTTTAACCACTCACTTATAGAGTTAGTCACGCACCTACTAAATCATCCATACAGACACTTATACACCCACTCATTCTTCAATACGCCTGTCCCTATATATATTAAAAATATTTAAACTTTACAGAAACACACAGTCACTGGATGATGTCATCAGTGATGTCATTTGAGATGTCATCAGTGATGTCATCAGTGATGTCACTGACCATGTCATGAGTGATGTAATATGCAGTGCATTGCGGGGGCGCGAGTTATAGTTATCTGAACTAACTATAACGGGGGAATTTCACGGGTTCTGTACAAGTGCAATGTCCAACTAACTATAACTTTCCCTAAAACCTATGGTTTTTTCAGTGAATATATATATATATATATATATATATATATATATATATATATATTATATAATTTTAAAATTATAAAAATAAACTAAAATTAATAGTTTATTAAATGTTTTAAAGTACATATATATGAATTATGTATGTAACTTTTTTTAATAAAGTTTATTTATTATATTGTTTAACATTTATATTAAATCTACATTATTTTTTATATTAAAGGTATTATTTAACATATTTAATATTTATTATTTTATTTTATATACATATATAAAATTCGATTTTTTTTGTACAACTATATTTTTACATCGATATTTTTTTTCCCGATATTTTTGTACTTACCTGTTTAAGTATAGGGAGTCGATATTTTTGCATTTTATATTTTTTCATCAATATTTTTTACTTCTATATTTTTTACATTGGTATTTTGTCAGTGAACCCTTTTGAAGTTGTTTGTGGACCAAGGGGAGTGGAACTGTCCTATAGAAAAGCCAACAATATGGAAGGGTGGTAACTACTGGAAAAAGAGGAAGAGCCACAGTGTGCTTTGGTTTCTCTCCTGCGAGGGATTTATTTCTTATTCTCTCCCTTATTATCAATGTCACATAATATTACCTTATTCATATACAATAAAGGACAACCTTTGTTGTAGGATATAGTGAGTTACTATTTAAAGGTATTAACTACCTCAGAAGGTATCATCCATGAGGTTGTGAGAATATATATTTTGTTGTATGCATATTTCCATATGATGTGTATTTGTCGTAACAGAGAATTGTTTATTAGATTTGTGCTCTGCCCATAACAATTGGAGTTTTTCACTAATGACCTTTATGCTGGGCTTCCCGGCAAACTCTCTTACCACATTAGTTCCCATGCCACCCAGTCTAGCAACAGGTTACTAAAGAAACAACCCAGCGGTTACTATCGGCCACTGCAATTCCTTGTGTAAAAAAACGTACATCTTTTAAATAGCGGCCTATGTCGTGAATATTAATGATGTAGGTCGCTATTTGTGACCCATTATTAATTACATCGAGCACAGGGATGGTGGGCTGTTTGAGTCAGCAGACCACCATGTCTGTGATCGCTTTTTAATAAAACATACTTTTTTTTAAATGCAAACCATTTTCCTTAAAGGAAAATGTGCTGCACTTAAAATTGAAAAATGAAACTTTTGAGTAGGCAGTGGTCATATTGAATAAGAGGTAGCGTGGAAGGGAACTTAGTGAGTCCCAACTTCTCTGCCAGTGTATCCCAGACTGTAAGTGTAGTACTGTCCAGTGTAGAATGGCATACTTTTTTGGGTCATGTGTCTTTACTGGCCTAAATAGCATCTCATAATGGTCTCTCCAATATAGAGTGCAGCATGGCCACCCAGTGTTTGTCAGATTCTGACTCTGACCATTCTGAAATAATTGTAATTCATGTTGCCACATAGTAAGTGTGGCAACCTGGACGTGCCCAGCCTCCACTGACCTTTGTTTGTTACAAATGCCGTAGGGGTCTTCTGAGTCTGGCCCTGTTCCTGAAATTCCTACTTTCCCCAAATCTTTGTAATTGGCTGACCATATCAGGCAGTGATAATCTCTGGTTCTCTGTAAAGCACATCATTGGAGTAGAGTAATATCTTATATTCATGTGGTCCAAAGGTATTCCTCTATGTTTGCTGTATTCCAAATGTATTCTGCAAGGAGTTCTATGCCCAGTGCAGAGGAGGTACGGGGGCAAACCTGGAGAGTAGCTGTAGAGGGCTTCGCGAGGCTGAGGAAATTCCAAAATACATTTTGTGGTGGGTCTACATCAAAAAAGTAATCCAATCCAGATGCAAATTGTTAGTAAATCTGAGCCTTCACCTTTTGCAGACTGAACATTCTTTTTATAGGCATTTTGGATGCTTGATACTCCAATACTACATTACATTAGGCACGCACAGCCACAGAGGGTGAGCTTCACCCTTGCTGTTTTATGGCAAATATCTAAGGATCAATTGGAACAAACTCAAAATTAAAAATATGGACTCAGACTGCAAGAGAATAATGACTCGTGGCTTTTATTTTTACTGCATATGATTGATAAGATATTGCATAATTTTTGTACTCAGGCTTTCTCTGCTACAATCTCAATAACAAATGCCAAATACAGACATGACTGCCTATCATCCCACATGTCTGTCAAAGGAAAAACACACTAACAATTGCCCTGGAAGAAGGTCTTCAAAGATTCAAACTGGCAGACATCTTCAAAGTGTGACAATACAAGACCGTGAGATGGCTGAATACCAATGGTAGGGGCAATGGTAGGGGCAAGAGACCGTGAGATGGCTGAATAACAATGGTAGGAGTAGGGGACGGATGAATACCAACAGTAGGATTAGGGGATGGCTGAATAACAATTTTAGGAGCAGGAGATGGATGGATAGCAATGGTAGGAGTAGGGGATGGATGAATAGCAATGGTAGGAGTAGGGGATGGATGAATAACAATGGTAGGAGCAGGAGATGGATGGATAGCAACGGTAGGAGTAGGGGATGGATAGATAAATACCAATGGTAGGAGTAAGGGATGGATGAATAGCAATGGTAGGAGTAGGTGATGGATGGATTGCAATGATAGGAGTAGGGGGTGGCTGAATAACAATGGTAGGAGCAGGAGATGGATGGATAGCAATGTTAGGAGTAGGGGATGGATGATAGCAATGGTATGAGTAGGGGATGGCTGAATAACAATGGTAGGAGCAGGGGATGGATTAATAGCAATGGTAGGAGTAGGGGATGGATGGTAGCAATGGTAGAAGTAGGGGATGGATGAATAGCAATTGTAGGAGTAGGGGATGGATGAATAGCAAAGGTAGGAATAGGGGATGAATGAATAGCAATGGTAGGAACAGGGGATGAAGGAATAAGTAAGTAAGTAAGTATGTAAGCATTTGTAGTGCGCAGCGAATGCTGAGGAGTCTTGGCACTGGAAGTAGCGTGTGCATCATCTGAAAATGGCAGGGGAAATATTTACTGTTTATTTGGGCAGAAAGAGCCAAGTCTTCAGCAGTTTCCTGAAAGAGGATCTGTTTGATTGCAGTCTTATTGCAACTGGCAGTGTATTCCAAAGTGTTGCTACCCGATAAGAAAGACTTTTTCCACCCCACCTGGCCCTTTGGATCTTAGGAACATGAACCAGACCAGCATTTGCTGATCTTAGGTCCCGCCGTGGGACATACCAGGAAAAAAGCAATGGTAAGATTAAGGGATGACTGAATAGCAATGTTTGGAGCAGGGGATGGATGTCCCTGTCTTTGTCCCTTTTGGAACAATGCTTTTTGGAATAACTTTCCTGAAAATGCAGTCAGTGCTGCAAAATCTAAATTTAGACAGATGGGTAGTGAGCTTTATAAATACAGCTGGGAAGCCATGCATTTGGAGCAAAGGGTACTTGTTTCTGGCCAAGTGCCCTCTCCTTTAAACTCAAATAATGCCATATTCATGAAAGGAGTTAGCATTTCTTAACAGACTGAGGGCCATATGTAGGTGGGCTAATACCGGTCGGTAACGGCCAAAAATCGGTAAATTTCCCGTTACCGACCGGTATTTAGCCCTTTGCGATGTAGGAGGCCGGATTTAAGGAGTCGGTAATTTACCGATTCGTTATTTTAAGGAATCGGTAAATTACCGATTCCTTAAATCCTATGTAGGGAGCACTCAAGTGAGTGCATTTTTGGTTTAAGGATTCGTTATTTACCACCAACTACAAGTTGGTGGTAAATACTGAATACCTTTTAAAAAGCAATTTTGTGCTTTTTTAAAGTGCCATGTGGCAGACATACATGCCCTTAGGGCATGTATGTGCGCCACATGTGCACACATGCACGATTCAGGGGTGCAACAGGGTGTCAATTTGACACCCTGCCACCCTTGAATATGCTCCTCTATTACCGATTCGGTATTTACCGAATCGGTAATAGTGAATGGCTTCCCATTCATTCCTATGGGCCTCCAGGCCCATAGGAATGAATGGGAAGGTATTCCTTATTACCGATTCGGTAAATACCGAATCGGTAATAACGAATATTACCGAATCGGTGAAATTTACCGAATGTTTACCTACATTCTATTTACCGATTCTTAAATACCGAATCGGTAAAATTCGGTATTTAGGAATCGGTAAATAGAAATTACCTACATATGGCCCTGAATCGCATAGTTCCGTTAAGAAATACTAAATTGCCTTCCCGTATGTATAAAAAGGCAGATAGGGAATCACAACATTCGATTTCTACACAGTAGAAATTGCATTTTGGGATTCCCTAAATCGGAAATCGGAAATAGAAATTTCCTATATACGATTTCCTAAGTATATGTGCAAAGCATTTCCTCAATATGAAATGGGCCTTTCGGAAATACTATTATCATCAACTTTTAGATAACCATATGAAATTTAAAAAAAGCACCCCAAACTGTGTATGGAATTCTATAGGAAGAGATTGCATGCTTCCAATGGGCAAGGGAGCAGGCAAAGATGAGGGCAAAGGGGGCATGGAAGTACAGGAGAGGGTATACTGTGAAAGTATAAGACTGTAGGATGTATATGATTCAATGGCACAAATAGTACATAAAATGTAAACTACTAAGGCCTGATTATGCTTTTGGTGGTGTGGGAGTGGGGCCGCCACTCCGCCACCCGCCAGCTCCCACACCGCCAAAGGTGTGTGTGCACTGCCCACCAGCTCACAAGTACTCTCCTGTCTGGCGGGTGCTTCTTTGGCAGTCCCACAGCAGTTCCTATGAAACTAGGCACCGCAATAGGAGCACCTAAGACATTCCTGCACTGCATGGACTATGCAGTCCATGCCTTGCAGGAACTGGGGTGCATACATTGTGCCCCCCTGCATGCACCCCATGGCCTTGAGGCAACAGGGCCCTGCAAGGCCCCCTTTGTTTACTCTCCAGCACAGTTTTCATGGTGGGCTCACCACCATGAAAACTGTGATGGAGAGGAAACTCGTAATATGCTTGTCGGTGCCACAGCGGGACCACCAAGCATATTGCTGCCTCAAGACAGATGCAACACCACCAGGGACCCCTGATCCCTGGTGGTTGCGGGGGTCCCATGGCGGTCTGACCAACCAAGTTGTAATCTGGCAGTCGGAGCATTGGTGCTGCTGAGCCACTGGGAATTTGGCGGTCCACGGACCACCAAACTTATAATCAGGCCCTTAGTGGTATCATTCATTTGTAATCACAATGAGCCCCATTCACAAAGACTAATTTATGTGTATAGATTTACTCATGTGTAAATTTGCTCCTACACCTAGAAGACTTTACTACTTTTCTTTGTGCAAAGATATTCCGAGATGTAGGCTTACATGTCTACACTCAGTTTAGTAGGTGGCGTATGCATAAACATACTTTAGTACTAGTAACTTTACAACCATACTTTACATTCAGTGCACTGTCTGAAAACTCTGCCATCAAGGTGGAAACCTCTACAACCGAGATGAAAATCTCCTTTACCGGGGCATAGACCTCCCATGAAAGGTAATAGGAGAATTATTAACAGCTGAACAAAATCACGTACTATTGACAGACATTCCTTTCCATCAACAATACTGATAACACCCTGTACTTAGCTTTTTTTACTCTTCCTCTTTCAGCTCCTGCAGCCATCACATTCTTCTGCAATATTGCAGACCACTATTTTGAAGAGGAAAAGAAACTCTTCTGAGGAGTAGACAGCTCTTGTAGTTAAATTTGTGGTAAAACACTACAACTACATGGGTTGCCTCCATTTACCCTCAGGCAGACTTATTGCAGGAGGTGACAGACTCCGTTAGCACATTGGGGGATAATATAAAGAAGTGGTAAGATGAAAGGAGGAGGGTGAAGGAGACATTTTCCATGATTCCGCTGGAACAAAATCTCCCAGGGGGAGCACCCTGATTCTGTCTCACCCCCTTCCAGAAGCTGTTCTCTACCCAATGCACCCACGCCTGCTACAGAAGCTGCCAATTTCAGATAACACTAGTATGCATTCAGGCTAGTTCTGAACCCATTTCTCTCTCTCTACATTCACTGGTGGGCACATATTTTCACCAATGCCTACATTATTTGACACACTTCTCATATACCCAGCAGCAGCAGTCCTTAAGGGAAGAGGGGCCCCTCTTTTTTTTCCCCAACATGGAGAGTGTCTGTCAGGCTGAGCAAAGGTCAGCCGAATAAACACTCTTCATATTTTGGTCACACAGCTAGACACTGTACATGTGTGAAATGCGGAGATGCCCGCCTGCCTGAACTGAACTTTGCCAAGCTGAAGATGTCACAGCCCTGTGGGCGTGACCTCCTCAGCCTGGCAAACTGCCTGGAGGACCTCCCCTTCATGACAAGGGGTAGTGTCACTGATACCCTGGGACCCGGGCACTTCAGTTTTAAGCCTTAAAGTGCCGAGGGCTGAGTATCTATAATTGACATTTCATCACAGAATGGGGTGGGGTGGGGTCAGCAACTCTCACTGACCCCATCTCATTGGAGGCAGCAGTCCCAACCATCTAGGAAGATTGGAGACTTCCATCCTGCTACCTGAGATGCTGCAGCTGGTAAGTGTTATGTTTTTTATTGTTTGGTGCATGCATGCTTGTGCGTATGTATGAATGTATGGATATTTGTGAGTGCCTGTTGTGAATGGGGTGTGTGTGTGTGTGTGTGTGTGAGTGTGAATGCATGGGTATGAGTGAGTTTGCAAGTGTGCGTGTGTGGCCTGCCTGCATCCCAATGCTCAAATTACCAGCCTCCACTGTATATACCCCTCAAAAACACCCTCAAATACATACCCTATAAGTAACTAGATGTTTCCCTAATTGTGTGTTTTACTCTTTCCATAAAGCATTGATTTTTTAGTATATTGGTTGCTTCAGCTGGGGCAGGAATAAATGCATTTGCAGTAGGGCAACACACACGCAGGTCTTTCAACACAACCCAAATAAAAACACAGGTATGCCCCTTTGGTACCAATGTCACTAACAAATCTGACCTTGACATTCATATTATGAAACCATTATAAACTCATGCAGTTTTTTCTTTTTTAAAGCCCTGTTATTGTCTTATCCACCATCTGTCACAACATCCACTTCTGGTCGTAGGACTGCTCCAAAACCCAGACTGGCACCACAGAGGACATGGATGGTAGAGAGTGGTAAATGTCTGCTCTTTTGCTGTTGGGTCTAGCTCTTTATTTGTAAATGGCAGGGTAGTTATATGTATATTGTCACATATGCACCCGCAGTAAATATGTAAGGCAATTAATTGCTCAGTGAATTATATTTAGTTTGATAATATTGCACTTAGGACGGCCATCGTAATGAAAGCCCTGTAAGGTAACTGTAAGGCCTGTCTTAACTGGAATTTACATCATCATAATTTCGGCTTAAAGGATAGCTTTCTCCCCAATATATGTCTCTTTCCTGTCAGCTTCTGTCACACAAGAGCTGCTGGTGGCCACCTTGCAAATGGCAACACCGATGACATCAGAGTATATCCTGGCAGCATCTATTTGCCCGTCTTCCATTCATCAGTCAGGTAAGTCTGGGAACCTCTGATCTTAACTTCTAAATCTCAACATTAGTCCACTCATTTTTTATATAGTTCATTGTTATTTAAATTGTTTAAATTGCATTGGTATTGGAATTGTATTGTATAGTTAAACATGTTTTTATTGTATATTGTTTTCCTTTCATGTATTAATTTATGTGGCAGCAATGGTGGTCAAGACAACTTTCAGAGTTTGTCAATAAACATTGAACATAATTCTACTTTCTACCACTGCAGGTTCAGGAGATTCCTTGGCAACACCAACTATGAGGGCACTGACCCAGCAGCCGACATCACGAAGGTCATCTATAAATGAAACATCTATGAGTTGAGCTGGAGAGTTAACATCATCACAATGTGCTAATTCCATGTATGGAGCAATCCCTAATTGTATGGGTTTCTTTATGGTTACATGGTACTAACTTTATTAAATTTTTTCAGAACAATGTCAACTAAATGTATAGAATATGGTTACTCGCAATAATTTTTCCAAAAGCCAAAATGCAGGGTCTGTGGTGTGATTGAGGGTGACATTGATAAGGGCCTTTGTAAGGTGGACGTAGGGAAAGTGAAGCATGTACATGGTGTGGACAGTGCATTGTGCAGTTATTTTTAGGGTTTCTTTAAATACTACTCTCTAAAGATGTTGGTCAAAGATTTGCGAATACCGTGCTGCTATAGTTGAGTTACTATCCCTTTTCTGTATCCTGGTTTATACCTTCTCTGCTTGCTATCACTACCTTTGACGAGTGAAGTGTACAAAAGAAGTAACTTGATTACTGAACTGGAATAAAATAGAATCACAGGCCTCACGATCTCCTTATGCCTTTAGTTCCTCATCTGTAAACATTAGGAGTGCTTAGAAACAGGCTTCTAGACATGGACCTGACAACAAAATGAACAGTTCAATGAGGTAAGCATAAACAAACACTTGGGCCCAGATTTACTATGATTTTGTTTCGGGGTTGCACCACTTTTTTGGCGCAGCCCAAGCGCAAAATCATTTGAGGGATTTACTAAGCCACGCAAAGCCACTTTGCATGGCTTTGTGTGATTTAGTACATACAAAGTAACGCAACGCAGCACATACTGCTGCCTTGTGTTACTTTGCGTCCAGTGGGCATTACAAGGGCATGGGCGGTCCTATGAAGCCACCCACCTATTTTGACACAAACCCATATTTACAATGAGTTGCAAACCTATATCTGCACTAAAATGGTGCGTCTATCCGACACAGGTGTAGTGTGGAGAAATATCCTTATTTCTCTCTGTTACTTTCTCTTTCCATCTCCATCATGCAGCATGCATAGAAAGAGGAATATGCCTCTGAGGATTGTATTTATACGGGAAGGAGTTCCTTTCTGCACAAATGTGATCCTTCCTGTAACGCAGGCACCCTTGAACTATGATGCAGGGTACCTGTGTTGGCACTAGGCAGCATACGGTAGGCAGCCCCTTTCTGCTAGTTTCTGATCTGTATTTTGCCTCTTTCTGCTCGTCTCTGTCCTTTATTCTGCTCTTTCTGCTCACTTCTGATGTGTATGTTGCCTCTTTCTGCTTGTTTCTGACCTTTATTTTGCCTCTTTCTGCTCATGTCTAACCTTTATTCAGCCACTTTCTGCTTGTTTATGACCCTTATGTTGCCCTTTTCTGCTCGTTTCTGACTTTTATTGTGCCTCGTTTTGCCCGTTGCTGACCTTTATTCTGCCTTTTTCTGCTTGTTTCTGATTTTATTTTGCTTTTTTCTGCTTGTTTCTGACCTTCATTTAGCCTCTTTCTACCTGTTTCTGACATCGCATCCACAGCACCCAGATACCCTTAGGGGTGACAGTGCAGCTCTATACAAATGCTGATTGATTGATGTGTAGTTCCTCTAGGGAATTTCACTCTTTATTCACGACTGACGAGAGGCTGGAAATTGTGACCGCTAGAGACTTGCAGTAATCAATTTACTGAATATGCATTTCAGAACAGAGAGCATAACTCAAAGTCCCATATTTGAGCTATTCTCCTTCTAAAAGCATGACTTCAAGAATTAAAACTGTTGCTTGAGGATAAAATTGATGACGTCTCTTTATGATTGTTGCAAGAGATTACAGGCAAAGGAGGAAACAGAACTGCAGAATATGATCCCATAATCCGCACTGGATACAAATGGGGTTGGTTGGGTGGATGACTGGTGTCTGGCTGCATCAGCAGTGGTATGGGAGGTCTTTCACAGGTAAAAAGCGACAGACAAGCCAGTGATTGCCTAGAATATATCTAAACAGAAAGGGGTCAAACACTTCTGAGGAAGCAGGATGAAGCAGATACCTTGCAACTTTCATAAGCTGTATAGTCACCACTGTATAGTTAAAGTTAGGTCAGCAGTTTAATAGGAAATGCATTCTTTGTTTTGCTAAAAACTTTAGTCCACAAAACTTTCCAAAAAGTTTCTCCTTTTTTCTAGTTTGTGCATGGAAAGTTTTGGGGTGATCCTTTAAGCGTGTGCATTTTCAATAGACTTTTTTAAGAAGTGTTTACCGCAAAACCTGATGAAAGGAATTACATAAATTTGGCAGGAAGCTAGATCTTGGTCCAGAAAGCGTGCTTTTTGTGATATGGTGTAAATATGTTCAGTAGTTGTGGCGATATTAAGCTCCAAAATTATTTGTATTACTGGACGATTGGATTTCAGG